>JAPKLX010000076.1:172831-226474 GCA_026898415.1 Leonotis leonurus | reverse complement strand
TTGTTGGGAACCCCATAAAATACTCTAAGTTTTGATGATGCTCTTTCAAAATACACTTGGTATCATACATGTTCTGTACCTTTTCTCTTTAGTTTCAGCATAACAGATAGTCGAAACTGGTTCAAAGAGAATGATGGAAGATATCTCGGACAGATAAAACCAGCCAGTCTCAAACAGAAGGGTGGAGCAGAAGGCTGGAGCAGAAGGTCAAGTTTTAAGACAGAACGTTAACCAGCAAGTCTCAAGACAGAATGCTAAACCAGAGAGTCTCAAAACCAGCAAGTCACAGACAGAATGCTCAATCAGAAAGTCTCAAACAGAAGATGAAGCTAATCAACTTTAACAGAAAGTTGAACCAGAAAAGCTTCAGGCAGAAAGGTAGAAAATGCTTCAACCAGAAAGTACTTCTACCAGAAAGTACTCAACCAGAAAATGTCTAAGTCTATACTCAACCAGAAAGTCACTAGACCAGAGAGAACACAACCAGAAGGTCAGAAGCAAACCAGAAAGAGCAAAACCAAATCTGTCAAAGAAGCATTAAAGACTTTCCATCGAAGAAATAGAAACTGAATCACTGATTGACATGAAGAAGGAAAGCAATCACAGATGATCTGCTTTCCATACATAGAAGATTCAGTCAACAACTCTACAAGGAAAGAAGAGTTATGACTGATTGGCAATCTAAAAATCAAATCACGCCAATCAACAAACGGCTAGAATTTCAAATTCAAGCCTATATATGTTTGAAGTTTCAAAGTCTGAAAAGATGCAAGCGCTATACTGCAGAAATATTCTCAAGCACTCTATCTTCAAATCAGACAAAAGCTTCAAACCGTTCGTGATCGCAATCACACCTCGATTCAAGTCTGTCTTATCGAGAGAAGGAGATCTTTACTAGCTAGTAATTTTCTAGTGGATTAACGTGAAGATAGCCTCTGTTTACAGTAGTTTTCTGTAAGTTGTAAAGGGACACGACCCTTATTCGTGCATAAGTTTCAATAAGGTTTGTAATTGAAACTTGTGGCTCGTTCTCAGCGAGGTTAAATAAGAAGAGTATCCTAGTAGTGGATATCTAATCCAGTTTGGATTAGACCGTGGACGTAGGGGGTTTCCCGAACCATGTAAAAATAACTGTGCCATTTAAATTCTGCATTTATATTCAGTTGTTTTTTATTCTGCATCTATCATACTCATTCAAATCTGCATTCTTAATCAACCTCTAAATACTCGATTAAGTTTTCAAAAGGTTTTCTTAACAAGAGCACCAACTAAGTCCACCATTATTCCGCACACAAAACATTGTTTGGAATCAAGTTCACACTTGCTTTCTGCTCTGTTTATCTCACGTGAGAGATCTTACTTGGATAGAACTTAATTGATTAGAAAATCACAGTGTTCTATCATCTAGAGCAATCTGTAATTCAGAAGGCTCACATCTCTCTGATTGAAATTGTCAAGTAAACTGAAAAGTTTACATTTGGTGTATTCCCCCCCCCCCATACACCAAACCTTGCTCTTTCGGGACCAACAATACTAACATTGTAGGGTTCCCAACATAAAATCAACTAATAACTAACAACTAACAACTAAATACGACTAAGGGTGTTAATGGGTGGGTAAAACCCGAACCAAAACCGTTAAAATAGTTACGGTCCTGGAATTAGAACCGGACCGTTAAATATCGATTCTGGACCGGACTCGGACCGTTAATTAAATTATTGATAGTTACGGGTCGGGAGAATACCCATGGGTATTTTCGGGTCTGCGTCACCCATGGTTCCTACTCTTCTATCTCAAGATCTCAAACACAGTATACACATTCTCTATCTCCCTCCCTCCCCCGTTTATTGTTAGTAATTTGATATCTACTATTCTACAACTGTTTCCTCCATTGACGACTTCCAATTTCTCGGTAATTCATGATTTTTTAAATTGCATTTTTTTCCATAATTTTCAACTTAATTGAGTATTAAAAAGTTTTCACTAAAATCATATGCACACCCAAATATATATGTGTGATTCCTTGTTTGAATAATGTGATTGGCTAAATACCTATTCGAACTTCGTTGATGGTTTTCCAAAAACTTAGTTTGTGTTAAGAATGTGCATTATTGTGTATAAGCCAACATCATATTCAATGAAAGTCCTAAATGAAGCATGAAGCACGAAGCATGAAAAAATTGTTTATGCTTTGAACACCACTTTAAAATTAGTTGCTGCTTACTATAATTGGATGGTTTATATAGTTGAAAAATATTATTGTTATTAGGATATTTTATTTTTTAAGATAAAAAAAACTGAAAAAACAAAACTGCAAAACAAATCGGTCGGGCAGGCCGGGTTAGAACTAGAGATGTATATAATGGGTTGGGTCGGGTTTGGCCAGGTCTGAAAAAAAAACTAAAAAAAAAAATTAATTGGTCGGGCTAGGCCGGTTCAGAATCAGACCCGTATCTAGCGGGTCGGCTCGAGTCCGGACCAAACATGATCGGATTTGAACGAGTCTGGAACCGGAACCGACACCATAACTTTGAAAGGAGCATGTTTTGACCGGTTTCGGGTCCGGTCTGAGTTTTACACACCCATTGACAAGCCTAGAGACGACTAAATGATAAAATAAAACACACAAAAAACAAGCTAAACAACCCCCCACACTTAACCATTTGCTTGTCCTCAAGCAAAATTCAATCACAAATACATACGAATCAAGTCGAAAATTAACATGAAAGCCCAACATCTGAGAATATCTTCTATTCAAGAACTTAGACTAGACTCAATTCTTAATCATGTTTAGTCATTCAATCAAGACCGTAGTGTTTCCCGTTAACTAAGCCAATCAACAAGTACACAATCATGATATACACACATCCCACATCTCCCTAGCATTCAACAAGTTAAATTCCCCTTAAATATTAGAAGAACGAGTAAGCAAGTATAAGGGTATCATCATCGGGTATAAAAATCGATGGATCCTATCGAGTGCCCCAATTTGGTTTATCATACTCATTATCGAAGATTAGAGGAGTAGAACCCACGAACTCGACTCAACAACTTATTTACGCCCTTCTAGAGTTTTTATTACCTTTTTTTGGAGAATTACTTCTCATGCTTTTCACCTTTTTTTTGTATTTAAAAGGGGAATCAAACACGTAAACAACTAGAGAGTATCACTCGTAATTCGAATCATGATTGACACGAGTTAACTAGCAAAGTAACATGCCCCACTAAACGAGACCAATCAAACAACCTAGCCTAATAAAGAATCAAACCTACCTAGGTTCTACAACCATACATACCCATACATACACTCATGGACCATATAGATAGGATCAAGCAAAGGAAGAAGGTTTGTGGGGTGGGGGTGTACTTACTTGCATGTTCTTCTTACTTTTTATTATTTTGTTTGTCGTATGCCTCCCTGTTCTTGGCCGTATGCATGTTATCTTTCTTGTTCAATTGCTTTATGTCTGATTATTCTCGTTTATTAACATGTCGAGCCTTGGTATGAGTATGTATGGTTGTAGGACTTGGGTTGCTTTGATTCTTGATTAGGCTAGGTTGTTTGATTGAGCCCGTTTAGTGGAGCATGTTTCTTTGCTAGTTAATTCGTTCCAATCATGATTCGGATTATGAGTGATACTCCCTAGAAAAAGTAAAAAGTGAAGTAATTCCCCTTTTAATTCTAAAAAAAAGTGAAAATCAAGAGAAGTAATTCTCCAAAAAAAAGTAACAAAAATGCTAGTTGGGCGTAAATAAGTTGACGAGTCAAGTTCATGGGTTCTACTCCTCTTATCTTCGATAATGAGTATGGGAAACCACATTGGACTCGATGTGATCCATCGATGTTTATACTCAATTATCATACCCTTATACGTGCTTTCTCATTCTTCTTTAAGATTTAAGGGGAATTTAACTTGTTGAATGCTAGAGAGATGTGTGTATATCGTGATTATTTACTTGTTGATTAGCTTAGTTAATGGAAAAAACTACGGTCTTGATTGAATGACTAAGCATGATTAAGAATTGAATCTAGTCTAAGTTCTTGAATATAAGGTATGCACGGATGTTGGGCTTGCGTGTTAATTTTCAACTTGATTCGAATGTATTTGTGATTGAATTATCCTTGATGACAAGCAAATGGTTAAGTGTTTTAGCTCGCTTTTGGTGTGTTTTATTTTATCATTTAGTCGTGTCTAGTTGTTAGTATTAGTTGATTTTATGTCTTTTTGTTCATGTTTACGTCGGGTTTCATTTATTTCTTAGTTTGGATGTAGGATGACAGAATGGAGTCTAAAGGAGCCAAATGGATGTTGATAAAGCCAATGAAGCATAGTCAAATGATTTGGCATGGTGAGGACACAAACAAAGCAAGTGTTGGTCCCGAAAGAGCAAGGTTTGGTGTATGGGGGGGGGGGGGAATACACCAAATGCAAACTTTTCAGTTTACTTGACTAATTCAATCAGAGAGATGTAAGCTTTCTGAATTACAGATTGCTTAAGGTGATAGAACAAATTGATTTTCAATCGATTAGATTCTATCCAGGTAAAGTCTCTCAAGTGAGATATACAAAGCAGAAAGTAAGCGTGAACTTAATTTACAACAATGTATTGTGTGCGGAATAATGGTGGACTTAGTCGGTGCTCTTGTTAAGAAAATCTTTAGAAAACTTAATCGAGTATTTAGGAAATTGATTAAGAATGCAGATTTGAATGAGTATGATAGATAGAGAATAAAAACAACTGAATATAAATGCAGAATTTAAATAACACAGTTATTTTTACGTGGTTCGGGAAACCCCCTACGTCCACGGTCTAATCCAAACTGGATTAGATATCCACTACTAGGATACTCTTCTTATTTAACCTCGCTGAGAACGAGCCACAAGTTCCAAGTACAAACTAACTGAAACTTATGCACGAATAAGGGTCGTGTCCCTTTACAACTTACAGAAAACTACTGTAAACAGGTTATCTTCACGTTAATCCACTAGAAAACTACTAGCTAGTAAAGATCTCCTTCTTCTCTCGATAAGACAGACTTGAATCGAGGTTGGGTTGATGTGATTACGATCACGAACTGATTGAAGCTTTTGACTAATCAAAGAAAGAATCGCTTGAATGTATTTCTGTGACGTAGCGCTTATTCATATATTTCAGACTTTAAATCTTCAAATATATATAGGCTCTGATTTTGAAATTCTAGCCGATTGTTGATTGGCGTGATTTGATTTGTGGATTGCCAATCAATCATATCTCTTCTTTCCTTGTAGAGTCGTTGATTGAATCTTCTATGAATGGCAAGCAGATCATCTGTGATTACTTTCCTTCTTCCTGTCAATCAGTGATTCTCTTTCCAATTCTCGATGGATTGATATCTTTGATATATTTGGTTCAGCTCCTTCTGTTCTGTTTTGAACCTTCTGGTTATGTCCTTTCTGGTTTAATGCCTTTCTGGTTTAAACACTGATTAAACATCTTCTGGTTGTAATGTCTTTCTGGTCGAGCGCTAGTTAGACACTTTCTGGTTTAGTGTCTTTCTGGTCCTAGTGTCTTTCTGGTTGCACGTTGTTTAGACATTCTCTGTTTTGAAATGTCTTTCTGGTCGAATACTATTTAGACACTTTCTGTTTGAAACTTTCTTCAACTTTCTGTTAAAGTTGTCTTGTTCTACCTTTTGTCTGAGACTTCTTCCAGCCTTCTGTATGAAGCTTTCTGGTTCAACTATCTGTCTAAGACTTGCTGGTTCAACTTTCTGCTAAAGTTGACTTGCTTTAGCTTTCTGTCTGAGACTTCTTCCATCTTTCTGGTTGAATTGGCTTCGACTATCTGGTTTATAAAAAAAAAAACAAAACAAATGATACAGAATATGAATAATACTAAGTGTGTCGTTGAGAGAACATCATCAAAACTTAAAATGTTAGTGAGGTTCCCAACAGCAAGGACAAAAAGCATAGAAAAAACGAGCTTGGGGGCCAGCAGTCGATTGACCCCCAACGCTCGCTGGAGACAGACCAGCGAAGCAGACAGAGAGCAGGCCCCAACGACCGTTGGGCCTGTGTGGAACGCGGGCAAGGCTAGGCTGCGCGCAGCGGCCGCTGGGCATGCCACGACCGTTGCGCGCGTATTAAGAGCCAGTTATTTATCATATTTAAGGCCTTTTTCACTCTGTAATGGGATAACTTACACTGGAGAATTCTCTCGCTTACATTTTTACTAATTTCTTGGCCTAGTTTACTAGTTTTTCATTGGAATTAAAGTGGATCTTCAACACCAATGGATTGATTGTTATCTAGTAAGTTTAATATCTATAGATTCCTTTCTCGAATTCCTTTCATTCTTCATGAGTGACTAATTTTCATCTAGGGTTTAGATGTTCTAAATTTTCAATTGATGTTGTATTAATTCACGCATGTTGATTCTCTTGTGCTTAATTGAATTAGATGTTTGATCAACATTTGGTTCTTCTTAGATACTAGAATAGATTGAGAAATTGTTCTGGTGTTCGAACTAAGGATAATCAACGCCCATTTTCTAATTGGAAACATCAAAATAAGAATTCGTGTGTAATCGAATAATTTCCTAATGTGTGGTTTGCATAGTAAGTAAAAGTCACCGCTTAGTCGATGAATACGTAAGTTGGTAACTAGGAATATGACATTAAACCCTAACATTTAATAATTATAGAAAAAATTTATTACTTTTTAAAGGATTTTTTTGTAAGTTTAGTAATTTAAGGAAAAAAAATAACAAAATTAACTTTAAATGGTCATTAATATTTAAAATTTTACGAAAAAATTCTATTTAATCAACATATTAAAATTATGAAAAACATGTATTTATGATAATCAAATAGTTCAAGCTATTAATAATTTAAATTTCTCCGTTATCTTGTAAAGATTTTAACATGCACATATAATTCTTTTATTTTAGTTTATCATATATAATTTGAAGGAATAAAATATAATATGACAAGACAAATATTATATCAACTCTCTGTAATCGATACACATTCTCAGTGTACCGTCTTTCTTCTTCACGAAAAGAACTGGTGCTCCCCATGGTGACACACTAGGTTGTATGAAACCTAGGTCGAGTAACTCTCTTGTAGTTGAATTTTCAGTTCTTGCAGCTCCTTTGGGGCCATCCTGTATGGTGCTTTTGATACAGGTGCGGCTCCCGGTTCTAGATCTATTGTAAAATCTAGTTGCCTGTTTGGAGGTAATCCAAGTAGGTCTTCAGGAAATACGTCTGGGTATCCATGTACTATTGGTACATCTACAAGCTCAATTTTATCTTTTTGATTACTTGTCAGGCTTACCAAGAAAGCTTGACATCCACTCTTCTTCATGAACTTCATAGATTTAAAAGCTGAGATAACGGGTACTTTCGTGCCCATCCTCTTTCCTCGAAAACCAACTTGGATTCCTTCTTGTGTTTGAAACAAAACTTCTCTCTCTTTACAACAAATCTTCGCGTCGTTTGCTTCCATGAAATCCATACCCAAGATAACGTTGAAATCTTTCATATCAATTACGTAAAGATCTACCGTTAGAGAAAGTTTTTCGATTCTAAAATTTCGATTCAAGAATATTTCCCTATAAGTCATTTATCTTCCTGAGTGAATACTTATCTTAAAGGCATTGCTCTACATAAGGGTTTTGACAATGGGGACATATTGGTTTATTCCTAACTTGGAATTGTTATTGGGGACGCTGATGTTGTTGATGAGTGCTTTTGATTACGTCCTGCATTTTATCATTCATTTCTCCATCTTGACTTCTTGTTCATTCTCGAGTTTCCTTTGCTTCGGTCCTTCCATTTTCGTTTTCCTTTTCCACCATCATGTGTGTGGAACATGTGAACTATTCCTCTATTGAGGTAGCAAGGACTAAGTGGTTGTGCTTAAGTGAGATCTTCTTGTGAAGTTAAGGAAACTAAGATCTCATGACTAAGTTCTATATGAAAAAACTTTCGACATGTTTGTCGTCAGTATCCACCAATTGTGGAGCATAATAGGATGGCTGGTGAAAGCTCGATCGATCACGATGTCTTCATCTTCCATGTTCGACACTTTTTCCATTTCTTCTTCATTTATTCTTTAAAGTAACAGTGCATCATGTTACTTGATATATTCGATTCGATCGGTTCCTTAATCTATTTCTCCATAATACATTTGTAAGATCTCATGAGTCTTAATTTCAACTAAACTGTTGAAACGCAGTCTATGCTATAGCTATCTACTTTATAGTCATCTATGTTATAGCCATCTATGTTCCATCTCTCTACATCCTTGTCTTATATGGTTCTTCAAACTATAAGTCTAAAGATACCATTAATCAGTCCATTCGAATAAAATCTCTCATTGAGAATTAACGTGAATTCTAACTACGAGAAAGTCACATTGTTTTATGGTTTTGACAAACCAACATAACGAATCTTATCATAGGGTTGGAAACTCAAAATGATATCTCATTTCATAACTTGAGTCATACAGGCAAGCAGCCCTAGACTAAACATATAAACATTAATAAATTCGTAAACATATATAACCATTTAATCATGTAAGGCCATATTAAACCATTTCATTATATGAAGTCGTTTATTACCTTAATCATAACAACATCATTGTAAAACCACTTCATTGTGAATCCATATGAAACCCTTTCATCGTGTGAAACAATAATATCACGTGAAACCATATAAAGCCCTTTAACCATGTGAAACCATTTTATCATGTAAAACCATTTGAAACCTTTTCATCATATGAAAACATTTATCGTGTGAAACCATTATCATTTTTCATCATATGCATAGGAATAAAATCCTAATGCCATAAAACTCACGTAACGAAGTACGTCCTTGAGTTAAATTTTGTTGGCCTTTTTCGCCCCAACAAAAACATACCTTAAGTCAGATAGAACTCATAGAGTTAAATCTCGACTAACATTTCTCATTATGCAATATGGAATAAATCCATAAATCAATCTTTGTATGCAAACTTCTCAAAAACATTTGAATGGACTTTAGAAATAACTTTGTACCTTGTCAAGTGCAGTCTAACGGTGAACTGAGGGTTGTTGTCCGAATTCTCATAAGTCTAGAGAAACTATTCTAGACATGACCTTTTAAACGTCGTTAGTTCAGAGCCAAGAACGTTGCTCTGATACCAATCTGTCACGCCCCAATTCCCGAGGGAAGGCCCGTAAGCCGGGGTGCGACTAGGGGTGGGATTTAAGAAGCGGGGAAGAAGGGGGGGCATGCTTGACTTGGAAGGAAACCCAAATAATACATCAAACATAACCACAATAGATAAACGAGAAGACTCGTAATTCAAATCGATGCAAAAAGCTATTCGATGTCAGAAGTTGAGGTTCACAATCCTAATTCTATTGAATAGAATAACATAACCAGAGTCATTAAGAAGTTATAGATCGACGGACGAACTATACTTGACAAAAGAGAATATCATAGCGGAAGCAATTCATAAAATCAACCAGATGACAACAACAACGCCTCAGCTCAACCCGTCACCACCGGCACTTAACCTGAAAATATTTGGAAACAATTTGTGGGCTGAATACTAGTGTACTCAGTGGGCTATGCATTTTATAAGCAGTTTTATAAAAACTAAACATTTTTATCCATTCATGAACAACATACCTTAGAAGGTTTCAAAACGAAAAGAGACTTCTAAGCATGTCAAAGCATTTATCATTTTCATTCATTTGTGCAGTTATGTACGTTCTAAAGTTACTCTTACTTTGGCCCCGGACCTCTTGCCAATGTCGAGCCCATTTACATCCAGACTTCAAGTCGAAACCTAGAGAGTCTATTTGAGCATTTAGATTTCGGGTCGAAACCCAGAGAATCCCTTTCTGCTTTTGGATTTCGGGTTGAAACCCAGAGAATTCCTTTAACATTACAGCAGCACACAATGGAAATCAACCCATTGCACTACTACCCATCGTGTACACAGTTTTCGACTAACGTTTTAGGTAAAGCCGAAAACCTAGATCGATTAACTTCAGAGCATTAAACTTAATTGAACGTACATTAAAACATGACATGAATAACATTCATTTTGCAATATCAGAGCTTATATAACTCAAACATAATTTTGAGAAAAATAAACCCACCTCTTGGAAATAATCCGTCGATTAAACCTCCTTTGAGTTTAGAAAAGTCGAGCTAATCCTCACGTTCAACTTGACTTACACATTGTACTCAACCTTCATATAATACTTAGAAACCTTAGAATCTAAATAAATATATATCTAATATAAAAGCTAATAATTAGCTTTTAGAGTTTCATATCCTTTCTATTATCTAGAAACGAAACTTGAATTTTCTTCGAAAAGCTTAGCTCGTTTTATAGCATTTAATAATTAAAGCTATCATTACTTGTTTAAAACGAGACAGTTAAAATCCTATAAAATCATTCGGGATAAAAATATTACTTCCCCACTTTTAATCGTTACCTCGTTGATGTTTGATTCTTGATCTTTTTATTAATTAATTATTAGTAGTTTTTAAATAAATAATTATTCTCAATTAATAATTATTAATCAGATCTTGATAATTTAATTAACTTAAATTAATTAAATTGAATCATAGCCTTAATCCAAGTATTTAATTGAAAATACAATTACTTTAGACCACTATTAAATTTGAGCCCATGCTATTAATCATAATAGTTAATTATGATTTATTGAATTTACTCCATAGAAATAGAATTAAAATTATGTAGCCCAACATTAATCCTCTCATTTCTCCCCTATTCACTGTCGATCAAACACCCATCCTTTTTCTTTTCATTTTTCCTTTTCTTCTTATTTTTCTTCTTTTATTTCTTCCATTATTTCCCTTTTATTTATTATGTTAACTTAACTTTACTATTTTCCTTATTCATTTCTTTTGTTTTTCTTTTACTTTTCTTATTACTTTGCAGAACCCCCACCCCCAAATCACGCCTGCCTCCCTCCCTCACTCTGCAAAGAAATTAATCGATGTACCTCTTACTTTCTTCCTTCTTCTTCCGTCGGCGAGCTCCTTCCGGCATCGCCACCACCCCTTGCCACAGGTCTCTCTCTCTCTCTCTCTCTCTATATATATATATATATATATATCCCTACGTACAGACGAAACGAGAAGGGGGAACTCTTGTGTTCTTTCCACGATTTTAATAGCTAACTATTTAAATAAATTTTCTTTTCATCTTTAAGTTGAATTAGGAATTCAGTAATTTGAGTAAATCTCCTAAATTTTCTACACAAAATTTGTACATATCAGTCTCGGGTGAAGCACAATGATGGTCGCCATCGTTTCTCCACCGTCGGCCATCGCCGAGTCTGCAGCCACCATGTGCAACCCCGAGCTCGTCGCCGTCGTCCTTTCCTATGCCTGCATCTTCCTCATCTTGACTCTCATAGAAGATTCAATGGGGTATGGGTGTGGGAATGTTGTTGTTCGTGGTACTTCCTACTCCTTTGGTTGTTGCTTTCTTCTTTCTCTCATTTTCTTTTTGTTTTACAGATTATGAGATGGAGAAATGAGGAAAGGGTGATATTGCTTAAAAGATGGGAGTTGTATGAGAGCAGTATGGGTGCCGCATGAAAGCAACAAGAGTGGTTGAAGCCTTGGAGTTAAAGGAGTAACTGATGTGGTAATAAAGAGGCCACACCAATGAAGAAGTTTAGGCTAGGTAGTAGGCTTTTTAGCTTTAGATATTTGTTGAATTATTGTGTTGTTGATCCTCTTGTAGAACAAATTAATTGAGATCTATTTTGTAATATTTGCTAGATATTTGTTGAATTATTTCTTCTAATTATATAGTTATATATCTATTTAGTGATTTTACTTAGTTCAATTATTTTACTTATATCGATTCGCTTTGAATACGTGTTTAAATCGTTATTCGATTTAAATTAATAACCTAAATTGAAAACTCAATATCAGAGTTTTAAAATTCTTAACGGATATGAGAACCCTAATATAATAAAACTCGATTAATATTACTATGATTAAAAGAGCGGGGTATTACAATAAGATAATAATTAATAAAATAAATATTGCATTGGAAAATAACATTAGTTTATGGGTAAAGGTTTAATCTATATAATATATTAAAAAATTACATATTGAAGTCCTCTCCTTAATTCAATGCTACGCGACATCACACAAGTCTTCTTTCATATTTATATTAATATTTTATATACGGTAGTATATAATTCAATGATTTGGAAAGAATTATTTTAGGTAAGTGTATAATTAATATCTTATATAATTAATTAGTCATAATTATAGTCATATTTAATTAATTATTCAGTCAAAATTGCAATATATATAGTTGAATGTATATTTTATATATTATATAGATTAAAAATAATTTTGATAATTATAATATATAATATAGATATGATAGTAGGCCCCTATTGTTCATTTATGATACGAAAATACATAACATTTATCAATCATCATCGTTTACTCTTGAAAATTGGATAATATATATATAATTAATTATGAAGATTGATGGACTAGCTAATTAATTAACTGTTCATTTGTTTCTTTTTTATTCAGATTAAATGGTCTTTTCCCTTTAGAATTTTTAATTAATTTTAATATTTATTAAAATTTACTAAAAAAAAATCTATTCTTACATCTATATATGTATCTTAAATCTCAATTTTTTTATTATTAATACTAATATTTACTATAAATATATATTCCACGTTGATTTAATATAAAATCCAACAATTATTGAAACAATATAAATACTAACAATCTATATATTCTACATCACAATTTAATTGTCCAATTAATTATCTAATAAAATAATAATTATATTTTAATTAAAAATTTTATTTTTTAATATTAAATTTTAAATACATAACTTGATTTTTATTTAAACATTTAATTTATTAAATTATTAAAATTATATTTTATATATTAATTTAAGATAAAATATTTTTGTTATTAACTTAAAATTTTCAGTCAATATTCATCTCTAATAATAATAATAATAATAATAATAATAATAATAATTAATACAAATACATTTGAAAGTCTATCTTCTTAATTTATGGTCCTATGTGACATCACCATAATCAATCATTTTTATTTATCTCAAATCTCAATTTTATTTTATGAAATTTAATATTTATTAAAATTTTGATTAATATTAAATTGATTAAGACTTTACAAAAATATAATTTTTTATTTTTATTGAAAAATTTATTATACTAGATTATTCGATTATCAAATAAATAGTGTAATTGAAACTTTCCAATAAATATTATATTATAATTTTATTTACAATAATTAATTGTCAAGCTGTACGTAGAATTTTTCATGTATAAAGTAAATAAAATCTATAATAATTTTTTCCATATCTTTTTATTTATAGCATATTAGTTTAATATATATTCTGTAAATATTAAATCAATAGTGTAATTTAAATATCACTAAACTAACAAATTAGTATATCACACGTTGAAAACTTAGTAAACTTTATTAATATGAAAATTTTATAAAAAGAAAAAATGTGTGTATAATTGAGCTTAAAAAGAGCTAGAGATATTGAGTCAATTAAATTACGTTAATATTATAAATATTTTATAGTTTAATAATATATAATCGTTGGATTTTTCCTATCGATTTTAGTCAATTTAATCTTATTTTATGGTTCTTTAATTTGTATATGATAATTTACGGTAAGATTGGTCAAGTTGATCGATATTTTATAAATTATAATTTGATTTAAACGATTGGTTATCAAAACATATATATTAGACTTTTACGTATTAAATTTAAATTTAATAGACATCATATATAATTTTAGATATAATTTATACACAAATATAATTCATATAAAGTGGGTGGATGGATATTTAACGGGAATTTATATAAAAATATAGTTAATATAAATGTGTCTAACTCACAACTATTAGTGTCGGCTACCGGAGGGTAAAATGTCAACACTACCCTCACGAGTATGGATATGGATAGTTAATGTTCATGTATGTCGTGGCCGATTGTCATCCCTACTTTTGACCAACCAACATTATAATTTTTAATACATATAACATTAATTATTTGAATTGATCAAATAAATATTCATGATTTTATTTGGTCAACTAATTAATTTTTATCAAACAATAAAATGGTAAAAATTTTAAATTACAACATAAAATGATTATATATCAATAATTTTTTCACGAGATAAGTATTCATTTAACATTTATATTTTGCAATTATATTATTTTTAGGGTAATTTATGAAAACTACCATAAAATGTAACTGCAAAATTAAAATTGTCAAACTCCTAAAAATTATGAGTAAAATACTCAAAAAGACACAAACGCCCTAAAGAATTTGGGTGACATACACACACAGTTAGCCTCGTGACTTGAGTGAGATGAATGACATGAGCTGACAGGGGAAGAAAAAATAGTGGGTGGGGGAGAGAAGGGCCTAGGGACTTGATGTGTGGCAGACACAAAATAGAAAAAATAGTCAAACATATATTTATGATTTTTAGGAATAAGGCGTGAAATAGGAGAGAATGCAGATATGAATGCCTATTTAAAAAGAAAATTTGCTCTCATAAATTTCCAAAGTGAAAACCTAGGCAAGAGAAGAGAGAGAAAATTTTAGTCGAGAGAGAGACATAAATATAAAAATTTTAGAGTGGGAGAGAGAATATAAAATTTAAAAAAAAAACCTACTTAATTTCCTATTATTTACGCGAAAGAGGGAGAGAGGAGAGAGATAAAATTATAAACCTGATGATCCAGATTTCACGTGAGAGGAGAGATTTCATACTGGAGCAGTGGCGGAGCAAAGTATTGTCAACAGTGGAGCAGCTGCGAAAAACAATGGTTGAAGAGGTAATTTTTAATTTTGAAACAATGGCTAACCTAAAATTGAAAACCCAGTCGCCTTTCATGAAAACTCTGTCGCCTTAATCTATAAACCCGATCGATTTATTAGGAATGCACAAACCAACCGGGTTTATGTTGTACGTTGCATTTTTTTATTGTTAAGCATAATTTATATTCTGTAAATTTAAGCATGATTTATACTCTGTATGATTTATGATTTATGATTTATAAATTAAATATTTGAATTTTTAAGCATGATTATTTGTTGTAATTATATCTTGATTTATAAGCATGTTTTATTTATGTTATTATTTGTATATCCGAATTTTTATGATGTAATTGTGATTTAATTATAAGCATGATTTATTTATGATTTAATTATACGTCCATGTTTTATGATTTAATTATAAGCATGATTATAAACGATTTATTTATAGGTCCAGGTTTTAAATTTAACAAATTAGATGAAATTTATATTTTATATTTATGTTAAGCATAATTATATTTCAGCATGATTATACGTCCGAGTTAAGCATAATTATAGTCATAGTTGAATTAATCATGAATTTATAGTCATGGTTAAGCATAAATATAATCAACCATTATTAAAATAATAATTAATCATAAATATATTTGTACGTCCAGATTAAGCATAAATATATTTATTAACCCAGTTTTATAGTCATGAATTAAGCATAAATATATTTGTACGCTCAGATTAACTATGATTTTATATTTATGTTAAGCATGATTATAGTCATAGTTAAATTAATCATTTAATGAAATTATAAGCTTTATATTTAACAGATTAGGTGCGCACAAATTAAAATAATAATTAACCATTTATTAAAATAATAATTATTCATTTAATGAAATTATAAGCTTCTAATGCATAGTTGAATTAATCACTGAATATAAGACTTAATTAAATATGTGATGATAATTTTGTAAAAAAATATTAAAATAGGGAGAAAAAAATAAAAACTCGGTCGGTTTGTATTTGGGACCCAAACCGTCCAGGTTTATAATTATTTGTGTCCTTGTTTTCATTATTTATGTTCGGGTTTTTAACTTTTTCATTATTTACTTCCAAGTTTTCATTTTGAGTACTATATTGTTGAGTATTGTATGCCGACGTCCCCATGAAATCCGAACCTCTATTCGAGGATCCCACATTATATGTCTCGTTAATAATATCTACATACACCACTGGATTGATTTAATTTTATGAATAATTAATAATAGATCCCGTATTTGAGACCTGAACTTTTGGACTCGACTATAGTAGCGAGCACGTACTATAAGGAATCAGTACTAGAAACAATTTGCAAGACATTAAGGCATGTAGGAGGTGAGCCGCTATTACAGCGGTTCATGGATGGATGTTTCGGTCATTTTGTTGATTGGAGACCGGGACAGAAGTGTTCTATATTGCTACCGCCGTCTGATTAACAAACTCACCTCCATCTTCATTTCGAGTACTATATTGTTGCGTATTATATGCCGATATCCCCATGAAATCTGAATCTCTACTCGAGAATCCCACATCATGTGTCTCGTTAGTAATATCCACATACACCACCGGAATCCACTCATCGCGAATCAAAACATTGAAAGAATCATCATTATACATGCGACGCTTACTTCCATCATACGAAGATATGCGGTAAATCTCAAAATTTGTACTCAACCCAATATCATGCAACAAATGTCGTATATTGTACCTCAAATCTTCAATCCGAGCAGGATCTATTGTAACAGGAGTGGATCATTCGTTACGCCAACGTACACATTGTCTTCCCAAAACCCACTGTACCTTACGTTTATATACTTTCGTCCGTCCACCTGAACATTAAATTACATATTTGGAATCACTATATAATAAAAATATCAAAATACAAAAACCCGGTCGCAAGATATATCACCAAACTAAAAACCCGGCCGTGAATAGTTACCCCCGGCCATACCATGACCGGGTTTTTGGTTTTTACGACCGGGTCTTTGAGTTTTTTTCTTCTTTCCAATTCTTATGTTATGTACTTGTTATATCATGAAAATCCTGACGTCACAGTTTGTATAAATGTTAAAACCCGGATGTTTAAATGTAAACATGTCGTGTTTGCAAAAATAACGACAGAGTTTTTAGAAATATTCATGTTTTCACGATATATAGGATTTTAGCTCATCAAACTCATAACACATTATTCTTTGAAACTACGGGTTAAAATTTAACATTACCTATTTTGTTTACCCAAATCAGCACGCGACGTGGTTTTCTCCCTCTCTTCTTCTTTGTTCTTCTCTCCTTCTCTCCTCCTCTTTTCAATTGTGAAATTCACTTTCTTAAATGACAGAAGAATGTGTTGGTTCGATGTATATACAAATGTGTGTGACCCAAAGCCTCTCTTCCCTTGAAATATATAAAGAAATGGAATGTAAGTCTTTCTTATAATATATACAAATAGCTTAAGATAGAAAACAATGATGACCGATAAGTACTCTCTATATTTCATTAAGAGTAGTTTGATTTTATCAAAAAGTAGACGAGAGAATATTAATCTAATATATTTTTTTTAAAGAATGCATTTCTGCTCGATTAGTTAAAAATAGTTAATTAGAAACATTTCTTATTTATCACTACTTAATCTACGGGTGGGTCTATTCATTAAATAATTCAAATAATATTATGATTGTTAATATACATTTGGATTATTATGATTATTAATATTAATCAGATGTATGCATTATATATAGTAATTTACGTCAATCCATTAATATGCATTTGGATTGTTAATATCATAATATCAACGAGTATAATATCATAATGTAATTTACGTCAATCCATTAATATAGCAAACATTACATTACGTCAATCCATTAATGTAATATAATTCATTATTAAAATAAAGTTAAATTATAATATTAAAACAAATTTTCTCATTTAAAAAATAATGATTAAATCAAATAATTAGTCAATCATTAAATTGGTTTCAACACAATTAATATAAAACAAAAAGTAACTAAGGGTAGTTTAGGAACTTCAACATAAATTTGAACAATGATTAAATCAAATAATTAGTCAATCATTACATTGGTTTCAACACAATTAATATAAAACAAAAAGTAACTAAGGGTAGTTTAGGAACTTCAACATAAATTTGAACATTTTTCATAGATAACTTACAAAGTGGGTATTTTTTATTTTTAGTTATGGAAATGGGTATTTCTCATGTAGCACCTAATTTATAAGTAACACAAATTTGCAATTATGTTAATTAATCCTAATATAACGTGATTTTTCTTCAACACAATCTACATTAGATAAATTACTGAGAATAACATTTATTTCTAATAATTTGTCAATTTCTACCACCTCTAAATATGATAAATATGTCAAAATAGTCATTTTAATAAAAAATATCCAAATTTTAACCATCTAAAATATTATAGTAAAATAATAGTTATTTTGTATTATATAAGAATTATATAAAAAGAACAAAATGAGTATCCTCAAACCCACCACTCATCACCTTTTGGGTATCCATCATCACACCACTTGTGAATATTAATCACATGTGAAATATATAATATTAATGTTTAAGTGATATTATATATAATTTTAGGAAATACTTTACATATAATTTTTAGAAAAATATAAAAATATGATTAATATTAGGTGGGTGGGTGAGTATTTAACGGACATTTTGATAGATATTTCAAAGGTATATCGCGACTAATTTTTGTGAGTAAGAATAATAATGTCACGTCCCCATTTCTCTTCTCTAAGTAAAATCGAGGAAAACGTGACTCGGAATAAAATGCGGATAACGAAAAGAAATATAAGCGTTGAAACTTGGATGAAACATGAAACTCACCACCTAAAATGGAGATTTCGATAGAGTTTGGGTGTCACGAAACCCCAAGTACACAAAAGGAAATACATAGTTCAACGCCAACAGGAAAATAGTTAAAAGTTCTTGAATCTAAACAAAAGTCTGGCAGCGGAAACTGGATCAATATCTAGATTTACATGTATGACGACATATAAATCACCGAGAGTAAAACATTAAGAGTTTGCCAAAACCCACCGCTGAGCCTTTCACTTCGTCATCACGACTTAACCTGCACATTTATAAATATATGCAGGGCTGAGTACGAAAGTACTCAGTAAACATATGCCGAAATCACATTCGTACTAATATATTTGCAATTGCCGTAACACAGTGCAACATAGGGATTTTTGTCACTAAAGAACCTATGTTCACTAAAATTCTTGTGTGATCTTAAAATTCGACTGGCCAGTCTAAGTTCTAGAGTAATCATACATATCTGTAATTCTGTGTGTCGGGAAAGTGGCCACTTTCCGCGAACACTGAACCGGCCAACCCGCTAAGATGACTCACAGTTCTGGTGTACACTAGCCTTAAAAGATATAAATCTTTAAAGGCCCGAAATCGATTAATTGTTCAACAGATACGCATCATACCAAAATATAAATATTTTCGACAATGCAATACTTCATAACATTTAAATTCTAAAGCATTTCTTAACGAAAATCATACTTTGGTACAACGCATGCGATTTTATTTGCAAAAGAAAGCCTACCTGATATGCTTCTTCGTCTAACGAAAATCTGGTGCAGATCGGCTGAAATTCCCTTTCGCCGAACCTTAATCGTAATTAAGAGGAAAATACTCATCGTGAGTATATAATTTATTTCATCTAAAAATGAAATAATATTCTATTATTCTAAAATTTTTCTAATCCTTTCACTCGACTAAGATTCGAGTAATTAAAGATTTCTATAACCATTAAAATATTACTACTAATTTCATAACTTAATAGATCTAATTTATTGGATTAACCTAACTATTTATAACCAGTCCCTTTAATTACTAATTTAATCCAAAGATAAATTTTTAAACCATAATTAAGGAATAACTTAATCCATTCTTAATACCCATTTTTAATACCCATTCTGGGCCCATTCTATATAATTTATAAGCCCATAACTATTTAAAATCAGCCCAATTTTACTTCTATTATTCAGCCCATTCGTTTATTATTACTGGCCCATTTGATTAATTAATTCTGGCCCAATCATCTATTCATCCACAGCCCATTCTATTAACACTTAATTCATCTAACACCTAACACACTTAACCCTATTTCTCTTCTCTTCTCGCCTCTCGTTCATGTTCTTCCTTAACACAGATACTTCCTTCACTCCCTCTCGCTACTGTCTCTCGTCCCTCTGCCTCTCTCGATCTCTCCCTTTGTGGTTGTTCCCGGTTGGGGAACTCACCGAACTCATCCTCATCGAAGAAGGTAAGCTTCATTCTCCTATTTATTTTTCTATCTAACTTTTAATTTCTGAAGCTACACATCTAAATTTTGATTATGGTTTGGAACTTAGTCTTGAAAATTTCGGTTTCTTAGTTTCAGTTTAATTCTCGATTTCTCCCTGCTCTCGCCGCTGTGCCGCTGCCGGTGTTCTCTCCTACCAGCCGCCGTCGACCTCAGGTAAATTCTCCTCCTTTTCTTATTTCTCCAATTTTTTTGCTTATAGAAATCTTAATTTCTATTTTTAAACCCTAGATTTCAATACTGATTTTCGATTCTCCTTTCTGCATTTTCGAAATTTCACCCCGTGAATCTGTAGGTTTAGATTTTTAGGTTTTTATTCTGAAATTGTTTCTAAACTTCTAAATTCTTTTAATTTCTTACTCTCTGCCTTCATCTCTCGATCTGTAGCAAGAAATTTGACGGTTATGAGCTCTTCGGAGCTGCTTCTGTACTGCCGGCCTTAGCTCTTCTTCTTTTACAGGTAATCTTTTTAATTCTGTTCTTATATTTCGGGTTTATATTGTGATGCATGTTCTTCTCCTACACGTTATGGTTTCAGAAATTTTAATAAGCTCTGTTCCAATTTGGGATTTCAGATTTTTAAATTCTTGTATTTTGGATTTTAATTTCTTCGTTTTCTGTATAGTTAAAACCTCTTCCAAATTTCTGGTGTTAAACAGTTGGTCAAACCATAGTTCTATTATGTATCTGGGCCTGATTTCTCTTTTATTTTGAGTTGTGAAATTGGATGAAGCTTCAGTTTAGCTAAGAGTTTAACCCCTCTAATTTGTTTAAAGTTTTTTAATCGAATACTGAACTTGGTTTGTTCTTATTTCTTGGCTGAGGAACACATGGGTTTCTGGTCTTGTTCTGAGTGGTTCGTTGGACGTGATTTTGGAGATTGTTTGTCAGATACGAGGTAGTCTCTGTTTTTTAAATTCTGAAATTTATAACTTTTTGAGTTGGTTTCTCTCATTCTGGAATGTTCTAAATCTGACTACATATATATATGTGTTCTGCAGTTCTAAAAGCATAAGTATAGTTTCTAAAATTCGGAAAATGTCATTGTTGTTCTATGTTTCTGAAATCTGATTTTAGTTCAAGGTTCTGTACTTGTATGAATATAAAGTGGAGTAGGAAATCTATTTGCTAGGTAATGTGCACAGTGTACAGGGATGTATATATTCTGATAGGATTTATATGTTCTGAAATGAATATGCATGAGTTCTGTAATTAAAGTACAAGTATGTGACTGTGTTTTAATAACTTTTAAGTTGGTTTCTTATTATGGAGGTAAACGAGTACTAATTATGTTCTAGAGGTATAAGAGTATTGAGTATGTTCTGGAGATTGAAAGTGTTTATATGTTCTGCATGCTTTAAGTTCTGGCATAGCACTATTAGAGGGTCTTAAGCATGAATAAAAGTAAGAAGGGAAAGAAGGTATACTTGTAAGTGTCTGAGATTTCTTAACTTCTGAATTGGTTTTCAGACTCTGTATGTGAGTCTACGTTTTGGATGACATTTTGCCTTGGTTTTAGTCATGTTTTATGCTTCGGTTTCAAGCTCAGCATGAATTTATACTCTAAGTTCCTTAGGTAGTTACTGCTTGCCTCTTATGTTCTAAGCTGTAACATAATATTCTGAATAGGCCTAAGTTCTCTTCTAAGTTCTGAAACTGCAGTTCTGTTCTGTTCTCAAATCTGCATACATATATAGATATATAACTAGCTAAGTGTTCTATCCTAAAGTCTGAATACATATATATATATAGTATGTGTTCTGAATCTACAGGATGCTTTCTAAACAGCTTAAAATCTAAAAGCTTCTCAGTCTTCTATGTTCTTCATGCTTAACTAAATTTGAAACTCTTTACTTAACACTATAGAGGATACAAAACTGAAAACTTGAGGTGTATGTTTACCTCACTGTCTCTGAAAATTCTGAATGGAAAAATGACTTGGGTAACTTCTGAGGGTGGATAGGATTTTGAATGGGAGTGACTTCTGATGGATAGGGGTTCTTCGTAAGGTTTTTGGTGTTTGTGAAATCTGAGCTTTTTGGAAATATAGATAAGTGTTTCTATAGAAGTATAAGTAATATGACTGCTGTTTATCTCTATCATATAAGTCATCTATATCACTTGCTCTAGCTATTTATTTTATAGGCTACAACTCAAGTATTTGCATTGATATGGTTTCTGAAACTGTTGACTTCTGGGGTATATATAAATGTGATAATATCTCCTATGTGCAGAGAATCGATTGTGGAGTGTAGGAGAGTGAAATGCTGCTTCCTCAACCTGCATCCATGCTGTTCCTGACTCCCTTTTGCCTTAACTAATCCTGCTGTTCCTTCTCTTCCTTTTTAATATGATGTAACAGAAAGCTATGCTTATTGTAATACACTACACTTGGTCTTCTCCCATAAAGTTGTGTGAATCAAATCCACTTGGCAGATTTGATCTTCTCATTTATGTCCTTAATAGTTCTAGATACATGCATTCTCCTCTTTTTATATATATAGCTAGTGTTCGATAGTTTCAGATTGAAACTTGTAACCTCTAATCTGTATCTTTATATATATACACATATTTACCTATTGTAAATAATTAGTCTTATACTATATATCTCATTTCATTAATGCAAATTAATAACATTCTACCTAATACTTTTAGTTACATTTCTATTCTCCAATTATATAACTAAAGTACAGATTATCAATATAGAATCATTAATATACTAACCTTGTAAGTATACAACTTCACTTGTACTAATTTAATCAACTAATTAATAATAATATAAACCATAATCCTTTTCACACATCATTTCTTTATTGATGCTAAATCATATACCCTTTTATAGTATATAATTACACTACTAATTGTTAAAGCCTCTTCTAGATAATTTAATTATCTCATCGAACTTTAACTATCGATTACACACTGAAATAATTTATTTAGTTCGTCTTCTTAAATAAAAAAAATTCTCATTATCTAAACGAGCTTACATAAATAATTATCATTACTCCAATGACTATAATGTGCACGAAAACAATAGTTACTAATATCAATTAGCTAATCGACATTTTAAATTTATATAACGAAATTTTCTCGAGCAGATTTCTGATACAAGATAATTAGTAGAAAAATTTTACGGGCCATTACAAATAACTATCCATATACAAATACAAATAATATTAAAATATACCCATGAAATTATGAGTGAATATCAAATGTATTTCTAACTCACATATATTACTGTTAGATAATCGCACGTAAGCTGTCATTTATACCCTTGCGGGTATGGGTACAAATATGGATAGCCACTACCCGTGCGTGTCGTTTCCGATTGTCATTTCTACTTTTAATCCACATAAATATTTTATCCGAAAAAAAACCATTATTTGATTTGACATAGAGTGATTATGTACCAATAAATTTACACGGGATGAGTCTTCACGTAACACATATTTTGCAACGATATAATTTTTAAGTAGCAAAATTTACAATTATGTTAACAAATTATAAGGTAACGTGATTTTTTTATCAATACATTCTACGTAAGATAATTTATTGTAAGTAATAATTATGATAATTTGTTATTTTATATCACTTTTAAATAAAAAAGGTTAAAATAATCGTTTTAATATACCAAGTTCAAATGTTAACCACTTAAAATGTTATAAAAAAATATAATCATTATATATTTAGGTTTCTTCAATCAACCCTTATTAACGATATATTTTAATTTTATAGCTAATAATTTGTAAGTACAAGTGATTAAATTTTTATTTTTATACCTATGATTATTATTTGAGTTTACTATAATAAAATAACTATTATACAACCTAAGCCTTTAAATATATCATAGCATTTTTAATAACTAAAATTTTACTATAAAACTCAAATTTTTAAATAGATAATAACATTTTTAATATTTAAATTTTTTGTCGTAAAATATATTATTTAAAAAATATATTTAAAATTTTATATTTATAAATTATAATATAAAATAATTTTCCGTCGATTTTCGACGGGTTACACACTAGTAAAAATAAATGCGATTACACTTCATAGTTCATGTCTTGGAAAAATTAAACGATTTTTCAATGAAATAAAGTTAATAACATGCGAACAATGCTACAATTACCAAAAGTGAATTATACATTTAGATCGCAATCGTGGAAAGCGATTTGTAATCGAACTGTAATTTGATAGTTTTGAAAATTGTAGTCGTACTTTATAGTTTGATTTTGAATCTTAACTATATAGAGAATGATTCGGTTATAGTTTCAAAAATATAAAATCGTGAATTGATGCTTTGAAATTGTAACATCAATATTTTTTACCTACAATTTATTTCTTATATTAACAGGAGTAATTTTTATAATTTACAAGAATAAATTAAAACTTATAAATATATTAATAATTAAATAAAATAAAAATTAAACTTTTAATTTTGAAGTGAAAACCATGATACTTTGTAGTTTTTACTTTTATAGAATGATAGATCTATATTTTGTTTTTATTTTGTACACTATAATTTTAAAATTAACTAATGAAAATAAATTAAATGATAATATACATTAGTACACAATAAAAATAATAGAAGTTTAAAATTTTCAAAGATATATATTTTTTGGTTTTTTGGGTGGTTCAGAATCGTAACCGATAATTTAAAACTGTAATTGAAACCGCTCTATGCGGTTCGATTTCAAAACGTGAACCGTCTTGACAATGATTTGGTTCCAAACCATAATCGTGAACACATCTATATACATGCGATATGGAATGTTAGGCAGGATAAAACATAACTTAAGACGATTGCATTTATATGTTTTAATATATTACTCGATTCGTCTTACTCAATTTGACACGCTTTTTATTTAATTTAACCTATTGAAATAATGAAACGTGTCAAATTGAATGAGATGTAAATAGTACTAATAGATATTATTATTAAATTTATGAATATTCATTTTACCTAATTAGTACTTCATTCATCTTATTATTTATGACTTACCATTCCTTTCTTTTTAAAGAGACATATTTTTTGGCATGCAAATTAAGGAGTCTTTGCTTAAGCTTTAAAGTGTTGTAGTATCCAAATGAAAAAAATAAGGGTGCAATCAGTGTTTACTAATTACACCCTTATTACCATTTAATACCCCTTATTATTTACACTAGTTTGTGCACATGTGCGATGCACAATAATAATTAATAGTAATAAAATTAATTTTAATTAGATTATAATTTAAACTATACAATCATAAAATAATCATTTCTTAAAAAAATTATATTCCCTCCATCTATCAAAATGATTTTTTTTTCATTTTTGATGTCCACAAAGATGGTTTACATTTCAAAAATTTCATTTATTAGTCGACCAACCACCATCAACACTTACAACTCAATTTAAAATAATAATTCAAGTGAGATTCAAATTCCACTCATTGCACAACTCAATTTAAAACAATGTCTAGTGTGACACAAACTCCACTATGTACACATTCTTATTAAAGTCAAACTACATTATTAAAATCCGCGTTAGATCAAATCGTAAACCATTTTAGTAGACGGAGTGAGTAATATAGTTGATAAAATAATAATATCCTCCTTAAATTTAATATACATACAAATTCAAGCTAAAAAAAGTATAATAATTTTTTTTACAATTTTTTTTAATGAAATATAATTGTTAAAAGTAAATATAAACAATTTAGAGTAAATTGTGAAAAATGCCATATTCTCTAACTAATAGGTGCAAACTATCCTATTTTGTAAATATGGATGTAAAGTGCCCAATTTATGCACATTGGACAATTATACCATTTTTCCCTTTTAATAAAACCATTTTTAATACCTAATTTCAATCAACAATAATCAGGCCCATCACCCTTCCGTATAAATAAATTCTATATTAATACCAACTTTCGTACCTTCTTTGACCGATAAGCTGTCGGGTTGTATCCACCGGAAGTTTTAGGGACCTCGTCCAACCACCCGGAGCACCGTATGGTTTCCAGACGCAGACTCCTTCAACAGCTTACAGCACAGCCCTCGTTCGTTTCCTACCCGGGGCGTATAAATATTTGGTTGGTAGAAATAAGGAAAATATAAATCCAGAAGAGGATGAACAAAAAGCCCAAATCTTATTAAGGAATTATAAATATATATTACATACTAATTAGATCTCCTTTAGGGAGGAGACTAACTTGTTTAGCTACCTATGGTAGCGGAAAGGAAAACTCGCATAAACTATCTAGGAATACAATGTTTATTGTTGGAGAGAAGTAAGGAAAATTTTTCAATGATCTACTCTTCTCCAATTGCTTGTTTATATAGGAGGTTAGAAGACTCCTTCCTCCTTCTCTATTATTGCCTCGGATGCTTCATCCATGCTTCTTCACGTGAAGCTGGGTCCGGATAATGCTACCGACACAAACATCTCTTAGTGGTTGGACCCCTTTTCTTTGAATTAGTGGTCCATCTTTAACTTTTATTCCACCGACGATTCTTTTCTGGGTGGAACGTCTTTTTCTTCCACCCACCATTGTCGTTTTCTTTTTGGTGGGTGCTGCTTTATCAGATGCTCTCTTTTACCGAAAGCATCTTTTACTTTATTCTCACATGGCCTCTTTATTTATGTCGGCCATCTGCCTTTTTTGGAGGGACCCTCGGAGCTCGTCCCTTCTGAGAAGCTTTCTTCTCTTCATACTCGTTGGCTCGGAACTTCTTCTTATCTGGTTTGGGTAAGAAGCCCTTTCCGAACTCTGGTTCACGTTGTGCTGAGCAATCCGAACAAATCCGGGATTCCCAATGACTAACATGAGCCATGTTACAGAACTTACGATGAGTCTCTTTACTCATCGCCATCTTGTTTTCCCACAGAAGAGTCCTCTTTCTTTCGAACGCCTCTTCTGCAAACTTGGTTGATTTTCCTATCATGGTGTTTAACAGGAAGGTTCCATTTGCTGAGTTCTGGAAGAACTTGAATGGAAACTTGACTTTGTCCATCTCCGTGAGACAGACCCACAATCCCCATGCTCGCTTTGTTGTAATTTGATCTTCAGAAATTGCGGCGATCATAGGCACCTCGTTAGGTGGTGTCTTAACTTGGTTGAAGACATCCATCATTGGTCGTCTAAGCCTTATGTAATGAAAGGCCTCATGACTCCCTTTTCCTGCTGGTTCTGGGGCTGCACTAATGACGTACAGCTCCAAAGTATCTCCTCGGCAAAGTGATTCGTTATTTGCCCAAGTCTCGTGTACTGCTTCCTGGATCCATCGAGGCAAACTCGATATTTCTGGAAACAATGGAGACGTAGTATAAACCGAGGCAAGTGCCCCAAATTCATACCACTGCTTGACATCCTGAGGTTTGGATCCTGGCATCATCCACACCCTTGGATATTTTCCTGAAACATCAACCCTACTAGTATTAGGATTGATGTCTATTCTCGTGAGTAGTTTCTCCCATTTCGCCTGGTAAGCCTGTTCAAAAGAGGAGAAGATAATCTTGTTAATATTAATCTCAGATTTGCCTGTCAATGGCCTGAGACTAATCTCTCCCTCTTTTTCCCCAGAGGTGGAGGGTTGACATGATATTTCAGGCGGTGAAGCCTTCGTATCATCTTTATCTTGGGCCAGTGGTTCAGACTCCACTGACTTAGAACTCGCTCGAGGGGTATTTGAATCCCCTTCTACCGGTTTAGGTGCCGGAACACGAAACTCTGCTATCTCCAGAGGTTTTCTGGAAGCCCGCAGGATTGGCTTTTCCAACGCCGACCCTAACTGAGTATAGGTCAGCAGACTGGCTCGTATCCTACCGGAGACTTTCGTCTTATCGGTAGTTTGCAATTTTCCCATTTGTTCAGCATGGAGAGTGCATTCCTCCCATTCTTCCAACAGCATTTCCAAATTTTCTCGGAGATGCCTCTGGGCTATGATGATGGAACTGATCTCAGCTGGCTCCATCTCTCGTTAAAAAATCTGCAAGAACATTTTCATGAGACTTTAACACAACAATATTATAAATATAATATTGACATAAAGCTTGCCATCTAAGTAACCTAGCATTTTCAGGTTTTGATGCTATGTTATTTTTTAGGAAAGCTTTAACCTGTGTATTATCAACTTTTAAAGTAAATTTCTTTGCTAATAAAAATAAAGACCATTTCTTAAAAGCCTTTACTACTGCAAAGAATTCCTTTTCGTTGATATGCCATCTGATGGCCTCACTTTCAGCGAACAAACCACTACAATATCTGCAGGGTTCTTCTCCATAAGGGGTGATCTTCATTAGGACTGCTGCCCACCAATGATCACTTGCATCTGTGTAGAGGACTAGATCATCCTCATCCTGGGGAATTGAAAGCTTTGGGAGATTTTTACATTCCTCCTTTAGCCTTTTTATTCCCTGACGATGTTCTTCCGTCCATATAAACGGAACATCTTTCTTTAGTAGATTACTAAAGACCTTCCTGTGTTTCGCAAGATCTTTGATAAACATTCCGGCGAAATTAACAACTCCCAGAAAACTCTGAAGTTGTTTCTTCTCTTTCAATGTCTCTGGAAAATCCTGGACCTTTTGCACAATATGATCCTGCAAAGTTATTCCAGACTCATCGATCTCTATTCCCAAAAACTCCATTTTTTGGGTTGCAATCACTGCCTTCTTCTCTGAAAGCACTAATCCTTCCTTATAACAAACATCTGCAAATAATTCAAGATGTTTGATATGTTCATCCATATCTTTTGATGTTATAAGGATATCATCAATATAGACAAACATAAAAGAAAAATAATCCTTAAAAAGATTATCCATCTTTCTCTGGAAAATCTGGGGAGCATTAGCTAACCCCATTGGCATTACGTTCCAAACGAAATGCCCTTGTGGTGTTGAGAAAGCTGTAAGTCTCTTACTTTCTTCCTCCATGCGAATCTGGTAGAAACCTGACTTGCAATCAAACTTTGAGAAGACCTTAGCATTGCGTATGCAGTTAATAAGGTGATCTCTACTTGGGATAAAATATCCATCAAACTCTAGAATATCATTAATACCTTTGTAATTAATGACAAGTCTAGGTTTACCTCGCTTGATCTCACCATGATTCCTTACCAGAAACCCTGGGCTACTATAAGGCGAACTAGCTGGCTCGATCAACTTCATATCAAGATGTTCCTTGATAATAATTCTCATATCCTTCGGATCTATCAAGTTCATCAGGATTGGTCTGAACCTTACGAACTCGTGCACCCTTTCCGGCTTCACCTTTAAGGTTGCTTTGAGTTGGTTCCTATCCCACCAGGCCAAAGGATTCTCATTGTAGCATCTCGAGATCTTCCTTTTGACATCTGCAAGGGACACCTGCATTTCAGCCTTAATTTCTTTGTTAGAAATCAAAGATGCCTTGAGGATATGAATTTCCTCATCCTGAAGATCATTCTCACGGATGCAACTAAGCACTGCTTCGCTGAACCTCCTTTGATCATTCATCTTTGGTTGACGAAGTTTGCCTTCATCATTCATATCACCACGCTTGCTGCGAAAAGCTACTGGAAGCTGACGATTAAACGCTTTCCTCAGTCTCTGAACAATGATTTTATGCTCACAATTAGTTGTGAACACTAATCTTCTTCGCTCATTGTCCTGCGTGTATCTCTTGAACATCTGTAGGAAGTTATTTCCTAACAGAATATCTGCTCCCGTATCATGGAAATAGAATGGCGGTGTTTTAACCTTATACCAAGGTGTCTGACCTGCTCCCCCAATCAGTATTTCCACTTCTTTTACTCCTTTGGATAAGAGTAAAATTCTTTTGGAGAAATCTCTTCCAGCAATTTGAGGTAAAGTATCCTCAACGTCAACTGGGAAAATTCCCCTTCTTGCTGTGCATATTCCGGCACCTGAATCAATATAGGCCGAGAAGTACTCTGCCTTATATTTTTCATAAAGCACTCCTGCTGGAATGTATATGGAGAAGGGACTTGTCATACGATTAGGAGTCGTCGTTCCTCTATCGTAATCATCATTCCCTGGTCCATCGGTTTCCAGGGCTTGAATTTTTCCAAAAAATCTCGCCCTAAAATCAGAACATCTTCTCGTCCTGCTCTCCCTTTAACCTCTACCATAAAACCCCCAAGGTCAAGGGTTCCATTGTAATGGTTTACCTCTGGTTGTGGGAGATAATACAAGACACTACATGGAAAATTATTTTCTCATCTTGTAGTATCAAATCTTGTTGTCATCCCTCTCCATCCTTCTGGACATTTCAGATTAACTGAAACCTGAGCTTTCCATGGGAATTGGGGTTGACCTTCTTGGATGAGTTTCCTCCCAAAAGGTTGAGATATAATTCTATCTCCTTGGAAGGATAATCTTCCTGAGCTTATCTTAAGACTTTGATCATGTCTTATGACAGGCCTCTCTTGGATTCGAATGTTGACTTCCCTTTTTTGTGGAATCTCCATTCTGTCAGGACCAATAGCTGTGGTCACCTTCTTGAAGATATCAGGTATCTCGATGAACGGCTTTCCCAAAAATAACTCTGTGTGGTGAGAGTTGGAAAGCGCATATGATATCTGATATGTTATTGAATAAGGTGTATTTCCCTCATCCAATAACTCCTTCCTTTTAAAGTCCTGATAAAGAGTCAGAGCTTTACTGAATCCCGAGTCGTTGAGATTGTAGGCAATTTTGGGATAGACAATTCCCACGACTTGGCCAACACAAAGATTCCCCGTGATGGTTCCCATCACCGAATCTTGTAGGTTTCTGATCCTCCTATCACATATAGCTATGTCGATTGGAGCATCAATTCCTGTGAACATCGTGGATTTGAGAACTAGTTGTATTACCCCGATATGAATCCATCGCATTTTTTCGGCAATCTCTGGTTTTAGTTTCTCCAAATCCTCACGGATGTCACTTGCTGGAATCAACTGCATCTCCACTTGATTCCCCGTAAACTTAATCGGAAGTGACATCTCTCGTCTAGTAATTCCATAGACGATATGATGTTTCCTTCTTCCTAGACTGAAATTCCTTAGTACTTCGTCTAGGTTGCTGGCATTAAAACCTTGATACTTCTGAATATTCAAGGTTTTATTCATGATTTTGTCAATCAGGTTCGGCGAGATCATCGTTCGACTAGAAAATCCAGTCCGATCTTCTTTCTCCTGATGACAAGACTCAGCTTCAGTCTGAAGATTCTGTAGATCCATCAGAATATCCATCTTTGCTAAGAATCTCTTCTTGCTCGTATATACTCTCGTCTGAGGGTATATCTTCAAACTGGTACACTTGTACCAATTCCTGGTAATATATGGCATCTTCGATATCTGGAGTAGACTCGAACCTTCGCATGCCTCTTTGCTCGTTATCTGGACAATTTGTGGAAATGTGTCCCTTCGCCCCGCATGTCCAGCAATTGCAATCCTTGAAACTTTCATTAGCTCTAGTGTGAGCTTTTCTGAAAGTTTTTCTTGCTGGAGTTCTTTCCTAGAAACGGTTTGAACTGGATCCCTGGAATGAACTTCTACTGCGAGCTGGGCCACTTCTTTGTCCAGTTTTGTATGATCTAGCCTTCTGTCTAGACCACATCATCCTTGGCTTCCAAGATCTTCCTCTTGGATTTCTTTCTTTGGAATAGGGTTGGTACCTATTCTTTCGTCTTTTGGTTATTGATGGCTCGCCTCCAATAACAACTGGAAGATCATTATCTTCACAGTTCAGATGAGCTGCTTTGTTGATTCTTCGCAGCTTCTTCAAGTTTTTCTGAGCAGTGGCTTGCTGACACCACTCTGAAAGCTTTTGATGTACATAAGACATCCTTTTGGCGATGCTGTCCCTTGGGGATGTAATCTCTTATCATCATCTCCTTCCACGGACTTGGAAATTTCAAGAAGAAAATTTCCTTAGCTATCGTCTCATCAGCTTTTGACTGATGTTGGTAAATCGTAAAGAGCTGAAGAAATTTATTGAGCGCCTTTGGATCCAAGACTGTAAGTCTTAGATTATATAACGCCAATAAATACTTTCTTCTTTTCTCTCTATTGAATCCCTCGTAGTATCCTTCTCCGATGAAATGGTCCTTGAAAAGGACACTCATTCTTCGGATAATTTCTGAGTAGGATTCCGCAACGAAGCATTCATTTCTTACTTCGATGTGGAATCCATCCCAGGCGATTTTTACCACTCCTGCGAGACTGGTTTCGAGAATCTTAACCAGTCCTTCTTTTTTAACGTCGAGAGTAGCTGCTGCAATCCGCATCGCTCCTCCCCATTCGTCAATCACAGATTCTCGATCTTTAAAACTAACTTCATCAAGATCGAGCATCACTCCATATGGATGGATAGGATCAAGGGTGGCTTTTCCAACCGGGGAATCTTGAATTCTTGGTTGTCGCCTCCTTCTAGTCCTTTCCATCAATATGGCTTCATCGGGTACCGTTGCGGTATACGATGGTCCGGCATGAAAGTCACGAGCCTCCCTCATGGCTTCTTCAGGTGGCGGTGGTGCTTGTTGATTTAACGGCACCGCCATGTGTGGAGGATTCTGACCTTCCACCATTTGATGTTGGTTCATCTTGAGATCAACCACCTTCATGTTAGCAAAAGATTCTGCTAACTCTTGTAGATCTTCAAGTCCGATTCTTTCAAGGTTGTTCATGATTTTTCACCTTGGAATAATCGTAAATATCTTTCCACTTGAGGATCTTTGCCTTTATCCTTTACTGGTAAAGGATATTTTGGTCCTTCGGGGAATAACATCTTGTTTCTTTTTTCTGAACAAGATCTGTTTTCCAACTGGCCAACTCGTCCCTGAATATCTTTCAAGATGGTCATAATTTCATCTTGTTGAATAGATATTCTCTTTATCTCTTGGGGTACTATAATTAGGCGGTTGCCATAATTTTGTACCGTCTTCTGGATCTCCCTTAAATCGACGGAGAATTTTGATATGTCGGGGTCGATTTCTCGGAAGACCGGAGTGCATTCCCTCCTGTCTTGATTTATTAGAAATGGGTTGAATGTCCCATTTCCATTTGCTGGTTCACCTCTCCTTGAAGTGAGAGGTTTGCTATTTGTAGATCTTGGTATCTACTTATCATGAGGAGGATCCGTGATCTCTCGTTTGTAGATAAAGGACCGTTCGTCCCTTCATCTAACTTGTTAGCCCAAAAGAGATATTTCTCTTGGTGTTGTCTCTCCATAATCTCCAATAGTTGGAGAAAATTCCTGTAACTAAAGCATCTCGGACAAGCGTCCGGATCCATATTTTCTTGGAGTCTCCTCCGTTAGGAAATAATTAAATGCAATAAATAAATATAATTTCTTAATAAACCTAGGGCTCTGATACCAATTTTGAACACCTGGATAGTCGATTGAAATTAATAACATTAAATAGCTTATACAGTCAAAAATTCCGAAATTTTAGTACGTGGCATTGTTAAAGACCAGACCCACTGTCCGATAAAGGGAATCAGTATAGGGTACGAGGAATATTTTCAGCCGATATACTAAGAAGTCTGGATTTCTTTGAACATATAATACCTCAAAATGATTTTTTTAACAAATAAAACAATTAGTCAGGGGTATAATGGTCTTTTTGGGCATTTTACATACATTTTTACAAAGGAGGGTATTCTATACCTATTAGTTACGTAATAGGGCATTCTTCGCTAATCACCCAACAATTTATTACACACCTTGTATATATATGTAAATAAAAATAATATAAATGATTTATTGAGTTTTATGTGAATTAATTAATAATATATAATCCAACATCAAGTTAATAGATAAAAGCATAATTTATAAATATATTCAAAATATTTTTTTTATTTCGAAAAATCTAGTATACTTAAGGAATGTCTAATTTGTATTATATGATAAATAAACTTAATATGATATTCTCAATCAGAATTCCTTATTTTCCATTCATAATTTATCATTTCTTATAAATTTTAACAATTTTATCATTTTTTTTTCATTCAAATAAATGATAAATTTAAAAATATTTATATACAAAGATAAATGTCACAGCCGCATTCTGCTAAGGATAGTAGAATCGGGGAAACCGTGACTAGGGGAGGGATTTAAGAAGCGGGAATAGAATGGGGAAATGAAATCAAGATGAATTGAACGATATTCTCATATCTTAACTAGAAATTTCATTGTACGAAATCGACATAGGAATAATTTAAGTCATAAGCTCATACATAACCACGAATATTAAGAAGACTGAAGTCTTGTGACCATTACATAGAATATCTCAACTAGCAGCGGAACTTATTCGGATCGATGAAAATTTTACACGTATGAAGACATGTAAAACCCCCAAGAGTCAACCGCTAAGAGACCGACAAAAGCACGGCGTAGCACCCCCTCCTTCATCGTTTCTTAACCTGCACGTTTAGAAATACATGCAGGGCTGAGTACAAAAGTACTCAGTAGACATGTGCCGAAATTGCATTCGTACAAATATAACTGTCAAGCCATTATAAGTGAAACATAGAGATTTTTGTCTCTAAAGCACCTATGTTCACCAAAATCATTTCTCGTAAAATTTCTATGTTCGACTGCAGTCTAAGTTCTTTTGTAATCTGCCATATCCGAAGTTCTATGTGCCGAGGAGGTGGCCACCTCACACGGACACTGGACCGGCCAACCCGCTAAGATGACTCGCGGTCCTTTGTGTACACAAGTCCGAGTAAGATATCTAATCTACTGGGACCCGAATTCAATTATAAATAAATAGATATGCATCATACTTAAATTGAAATATTTATGGCAAGACAATAATTTGAAAATAACTAATTTCATTCTAAAGTCATGCACACATATTTTATAGAGTAAGAAAGCCTACTTGAATAGTCTCGATTTGTGTTGGCTTCGTTCTCGGAGTGCGGATCCGACCTCTTGTCGAAACCTTTAAATAAATCTCAAGTGAGATATAATCTTCTAGTGCATTTAATATTTTCTAAGTGTAAGGAATATTATCCTTTATTATATCGGAGAATTATTCTCGGATCTTTACTCGACTATTATTCAAATATCGAATTTTTGTCTAGAGACGTTGATTTCTCACATCAACTATGTTTTCTAAAATATTAATTTCATTTATTACATCTAAGTAATAATTATTTGAATCATAATAAATAAGAGGTTTTATAATTGAATATTCTAAATTTCTAAGTCAACATATTTATATAATTTCCTATAGGTCGGGACAATCTTAATTAACATGCTAAGTATGCTTCATAATAAATTCAATTATTAAGACTTAAATCTAGCTAGATGATTATAAATTAATTATCTAAATTAATTACTACCTTTATTCTTGGACTTAGTCCAACTAAATAAATTCTATCTTATTAATAGTCCATTTAAATAATTTATTTAGCCCATAATATAAATTGGGTTAGCCAATTTCCTACATATATTTTCGGCCCAATTATATGCCAAATTGATCACTCTCATTAATTCTATTAGTTCATAGGGTAATTAAATTAGCCCACATTAATTCATAAGATAGCCCATAAATTAATTGTTTAGGTCCATTAGTAACCTGGGCCCACTTAACCAATTATGTCGGCCCATTTGATTTATCCATTTCAGCCCATACAGATTTAATTCTCGGCCCATAATTTAGTAGTTTGGCCCAATAGAAATAAATACTTCGCCCGTAGCCCGGCCCATGACCCGGCCCGGGTTCTGGATTGTTCTAACTTAACCCTATCCTAACCCTACTCCATCCTCACTCTTCCACCCCACAAACACAACACGCCTCGCTTTCAATTCTGCCTCTTCTCACTTCTCTATCTCTCTCGACGCCTCTCCTCTCTCTCGGCTCTCTCTCTATCTCCGTTTTTCAATTCGCCGCCGGTTGTCGCCGGCGGTCATCTCTCTTTCCCGTGGCAGCTTTCTTCTCCTTCTCCTTCTTTCTTCTTTTCCTCCCTCACGCTGCTTCTTCCTCCACAGACATGCAGCAGCGCCGCCTTCATTCCCTCGTCGCCTCGGTGGCTCTCCGACTTCGCTCATCTCTCTCCTACTTTCTCCGTGGGAGGTAGCCACGGGATCATTCGTCACCGGGAGGTTACAGAACCGCAGCGAAGCAGCCATCTTCGGTGCTGCCCTGCTTGTCCGAGGCTTCTCTCCGGCGATGCAATTTTCCCTCCCCCGTAACCTCTCTCTCTTATTTCTTTTATTGCATTTAATTTCTCTTCTCCTACTCTTGATTAATCGCATGCTTTAGTGATTTATAGATTGAAGAGAGTCTTATAAGAAGTCCCAAATTCAAGGATTTCTCTACTATTCCAGTTATAATCTTCTTTCCCAAAGCATGTCTTGGTCTTGATTGATCAATTGTTCTAAGACAACTTCAATTCTATTATTATGAAATGTGCAGTTGTTGGTTTCAAATTCTGATTTCCTTCTTTGAATTAATTGAGTCTTATGTGAGAATTAATTGTTTGTAAATTGGTTTCGGTGATTCGGGTCATTCGGGATTGGTTTTGAAGCTAATTTGGGACTGTCCGAGGCTTGCGGGGCTGTTCGGTTTTGTTCGGGGTGGTTCGGGGCCTATTTGAAGCTATCCGGGGTGGTTCGAGGCTGTTCGGGATGGCTCGGGTCGGTTTCGAGGCCGTCCGAAGCCATTTGGAGTGTTTTGGGGTCTGCCGGAACCGTTCGAGGCTTGCTCGAAGCTGTCCGGGGTCTGCCGTGGCTGTCCGGAGCTGTTCGGAACCTGTTTGAGGCCGTCCTAAGCTGATCGGGGCCATTTTCAGAGGGTGTTCACGGCTGGAGCAACAGTCGTGCACTACCATTATTCCTATTTGCTATGTAAGTCTTCTTCCTCTTTCATTTTGCCATAGATTACTTAGTAGCATATGTTTCATCCAACATTTAAACAAGACTTAGAAGTTAAGAACATGTCTTTCTAAGTTCAAAATACAGTTCCTAAGTTCCCTAAATTCAAGTTACAATCTGTCTTGGAGGTATGAAGGGATGACAAGTAGATATATACATATATACACCTTAAGTTGAACTTTAAGAATATGGACGTAAATGCTAGGAATTGGAAGTTATTTACCTTACAGCTTCAACTACTTCTTCTTCAATCTAGCGGCAGCACTTCGGTGTGAAATATTTTTGGTGTGGTTAGGTCAAATTTTTTTTTTACTCTTTATATAGAGGCAGTACTCTCTATAGAGTACCCTCTCTGCTTACCTTCTGCACTACTTATTTCTTTAGACTTGCAGGGCATGGGTGCTTGACTTCGGTTGATTGATGGAAGCTTGATGCACAACTGATGTGGCTACAGCTATAAAGGAAGTAGGCTGTGGCAGTAGCCTTACTTTCCTTAGGTAATTTGCACGTTATTATCTTTCTTTCCTATTGTGTAAATTTACCTCCATCATTAGATTTGTACTGAACAAAATCTGATCCATTTGCTATATCCATTTGACAGTCTCTTCTTATTACTATTTATATACATTACGTATTGTACATGCAATCCTAGTGATTGTTTTATTCCATATGCAGGTAATGTATAACCAAGTTGCTATGCTATGAATCTAATACTATTAATACATCCTAATGATTAAGGATACTAGTTGATCCATTTAGGAGAGAAAGAAAAAAATAAATAAATAAAATATAAATATAAATAAATAAATAAATAAAAATATGATGGAGATTATTATTACACTAAGCTCTTACCTATGATAAGATTTAAATTTAAATGAGTCTAATTTAATTAATGTAGGGGATCAACGTGGTCAATTTACTGACTGATTTTTCCAAATCATAAAATTTTTCAGTATTCACAAGATATTTGGTACGTAATAGTTCTAACGAAAAGAGTGGGTCATTACAATAAAAGAGAGTGAGATGAAGCTTAAACTAATTTTAATCATTAGACTAATTCAATGTTCTTTATCAATTCCCAAACACAATTTTTTTTTCCTTATATAAGCCTAATTCAATGACGTGTATTCGGTTTTTGCAAATTCAAATTATATAATAATTAATATATTTAGTAATTGAATTATTTTTGTTCGTTGAAATTCTAATTAATTACAAATTATTATTAAAATCCAAATGCTTCCTATTTTATCTATACATGGATTTTGAGAAATATCTAATCATTTAGAGAGAACATCCCAAAATCAAATACATCTCTCTTTAGAGAGAACAGAGTGATAATATTTTTAATCACCATTATTAAAAAAAATATTTTTTTTATATAAAGTGGTACATCTCAATAAAATTAATAACTTTTCGAGCACAATCTATAAAATTAACTAAATTTTCTAACATAAAATCTATTATTTTTTGAAAACAAATGATAATTACTCCCTCGTTAAAAGTGTTGTTTTTCCTTTTAAATTGTCTTATTAATATTAACTCAAAAAATTATCATTTAAAATATATGGATCTCATTATTTTCTTAAATTTTACGCTACTATTTATTTTAATATTTATTTTAATTGCAAAAAATAAGAAATCGCTAATAGTAAAAGGGAGCAAGTATTATTTAGACAATCAATATTATATTATAAATGTGGATGTATACTATAGGGGGTGTTCGGTTGGATGGACTATCCGGGATTTAGTCTCGTATTAATTATTATGAAGCGTTTGGTTAGATGTATAGGGTCCGTGACTCAATCTCAAGATTGTGCCACGTAGGATTAGTCTTGGTTTATTTGTCTTGGCCTCACCCCTATGACAAAAACAGTCTCGACTAATCATGGGCCAAATTAATCTCGGATAATCACGGGCTATTATAATCATACTAACCAAACGCCCCCTATATATATATGTATGATGAGTCGATGATAATGACGTTGCTACGTGTCATTTGTAAGTAATGTTAGTGCATGTAATATATATTGATTATTACTAATGAAGATGCTTAAATAAAAATGGATATATTTACGCAATATGAAAAGCAAGCTCGATAAGGGAAAGTTTAACCTCGCCGATCGTCAATCTATCTCTCTCCCACGCAAACACGCACACAACACCAATGGGAATTTGGGATTTCGTCGTCGGTTCAACTGCGGAGGTGGTGAATCGGAACATACAGAAAGCAACGCCGCTCAAGGAAGCGTTCATAAATTCTGGCTCCTATGGCACAGCTGCCTTCACCAAAATCGCGGAGCCAGTGAAGAGCGCGTGCAAAAATTCCTACAGTTGTGGATCTACCGCCGTCGCCAAAATCGATCACACCGTCAGAACCATCTGCCTCCGCCGCGACAAAACTAGCGGCGCCTGCGAAAATATCTCTGGTCAGTTCAACTTCTGGTTTTCTTCAATAAGGTTGCACAAATCTCAGAGTTAGATTCAATTTAACTGCAATCCGTAGTAGTGGAGGATCGAGAAAAAGAAAAAAAAAGAAAAGAAAAGGAGATATCGTTACCGTAATGCTGATGCTCTTTCTTTATTACATATCTGAATTAAAATCAGCAGAAGAGCGGGGAGGAGGAGATGCAACGCCGGGGGAGACGAACAGTTGCAGTTATGGCGGTGGCGCTTTTGCCAAAATTGAGGAGGCTGTTACCACGCCGGTGAAGAGTATGTCGTACAAATATGGCTTCCTCACCTTTGCGAAGATTGGTTACACCGTTAGGGTCAAAGTTGTGTGTAGGATCGTTCAACGGATTTCAGCTGATGGAACCAAATCCACAGTCACCATTTTTACTCATGAATCCGAGGGTGGCAACGAATTCATCACTGGTCAGTTCAATTCCGCTCTCGTTGTTACTGAAACTTCATATTTTACGATATCTGCTTTTATTTGGTTGTTTTCGAAAGGGCTAATTGCCTAAAACGACAAATTTTCAACATTTTATGTTTGGCACATGACTTTACAATATGAAATAAAATACATCATCTTTGAGACCTGTATGAGATAATTCACACAATTTAAATTTGGGATAAAACCAAATTTTGTATGTATATTTCAATTTTGTAACCACAACTTTTTTTTTCCCCTAAATTTTATATGTGGGAATGTAGACAATTCTTGTTTCTGATAAATCTTCTTGTCATGAATTTTGAATCATACATTTCAACTCCTCACAAATTTGGCATTTTTTAGCCTATTACGTTTCATTGTCATCCATTTGACTAATGATCATGGTGTAATAATTCTTCATCCATTTATAGCACATAACACATGGTGGATTGTGTTTAAGCTCCTACAATATCATCAACTAAGGGGTAGAACAGGACAAACTAGATACATTTGCTGTTTAAGAATCCCGGATGTTAAGAATTATGAAACTGTTGCTTTCACAAAATCAGGCCAGGTTGTTGGGATGCCAGTGAAAAATGAGTGCAGCAGGAGCTTCTACATGATCGACTTCATAACCTTTGCCAGAGTTGGTTACCTTGTCAGGGTGAATATTTTGGGAAGTATTGGGCAGTCATTAGCTGATCCTAATATTAGATCCCGAATCATCAAGTATGTCACCATACTTGCCAGGAATGCTCGTAAGCATGCACTGCAACCTGGCATCAAATTCACCCCTGGTCAGTTGATTTTCACTTGCTTATTAATCTATTTTTGCATTCAGTCGTTTAATTGTTTGCCCGATTTAGTTTGACATGGCCTATGATAAATTGTCTTACAATTAATTTTCTTTGCTGTTGGATCGTTTTGGAACAATCTACAAATTAGAGAGTTCTAATGAATTCAACGTTTTTAGTATGCTCTGTATATTTCTTTATATGTACAAATGGAACAAGATTTATATGTATACTTTTCCCCTGCTGCTAAATATTAACTTGGATGTTGGTATAAAGAAAGAAATGAGATTGTGAAATATATGAGGTTGTTTCTGTGTCCAGGCAGTGCTGCAATTTTCATAATCCTTTCCAAGACCTTGATTGATATACTAATTGAAGAAATGTCGAAAGAGAAGGCAGGTTCTCCCAAGCAGCACTACAGCGATAGCCAAGAGTCGACTCCGGGAATAAAGATTGATGACAAGTGGTATTCAGCTGCATATGAATTCCTAAAAGATAAGGTCGGGGTGTTTGCGTTGGACGAAATCTTGGTGTTTATGGTGAAAGAAATTAGGGCCTTTTTAAATGGAGAACCTTTTCGTACTCAGTTTCTCAGCAGAAACGTCCTTACGATGGAATCGCTGGTGTTCATGATGAGGGAGTTTTTTGTGTTTATGATGAAGCAATTCTTCGGTGATCAGTTCTTCAGCGGAATAGATGAGATCGTAGTGGCTGTACTGAGAAATATTTTCGCTATTGAGATTTTCGACGCCCAGGGTTTCCATGGATCAGCTGCAACTGCAAGAAAGGAAGCCTCAATGTACTAGTAAGGCTGTAGTCTAGTGATGAGGAACACTTGATATATTTTGTATTTAAAGAATGCTTGTATGCACAACATGCATGTAGTGCAACTCCTATACGCCCAAATGCGCGCGTGCATATAATTATTTTACACCATTTTAGTATTGATATTGTTTTAATTCGTAGGTTGTGTTGTTTTCGGGGATAAAAAGATTTTTTTTTTCGGGAAAAAAGAGAATATATCTTCTGATTTTCTACCACATATCCTATTTTGACACCAAGAAATGAGGGGATAAATTCCACGAAAATATGAGATAAAAATTAAATTAGTCTTCCTATTTAAATTATAAATTCAACATTGTGTTTTTCTTTCATCCACTATAAAGAGAGATAATGTTATCACATCAAATTTGGATGAATAATATTATACCATCTTAGAGTGGCATGTTGGAGAAAAACAATGATGAATTTATGATTTAGATAGGAGGTACGGATAAAAAAGAAGGAAATTGTTAGGAATTTTTTTTATGTTGCTAATACCGTAAGCTTGGTTTTGATGATGCTTGCGAAATCATTACTATGTTGGTTTTGATGATGCTCTGATACCAATTTTGAAATTGTCACGCCCCAATCCCGAAGGACGGCGCACGCGTCGGAGCGTGACTGGGGGGAAAGAAAAGAAGCGGGGAAGAAAGGGGAACATGGAACGTGTAATCATGATCGAAGAATTGTCATTGAAAAATGGACTTACAATTGATAGGTCGTGCTTAGTTTTCTTTCGAGATTCGACTGGGGTATCTTATTGAATACATTAGACCTCTTTTAATTACGAGAATCTAGGTATAGGAATTTGAACAACGGTGAATGTGGATCGAACATGTGACCTTCAGATTTTCAGTCTGACACTTTCCCAACTAAGCTATCTACACAGATTAATAAAAAAAAATCATTTTAAATATTAAAAATTTTCTTGAACATTAGATTAACACAAAAATTTATAATCCCTTTATGTCAATTATTTTCGGACTAATATAAAACAATTAGTTTTATCTTTGAGACTTGAGGGAAGAAGGAAAAACTACCAAAAAGGTTATTGAAGACTCTGACTCCTCCGCAATTAAGATGACCCAAAAGTCTTCCAGAGTACTACTGGAACTTGAGAAGAAATATTATCATCTATCAAATGTGATAGAAAGTATCATGAGGATAAGGGAGATATGAAATCTAGAGTTCAATAAAAGTACAAGATCAGTTCACCCGAGGTCCCTCAACTAAGGTTGAAGTAAGTACTTGGGATGATGACCCCGAACACAAAAAATAAATTGACACATGATAAAAAGTCGGTGTTGGAACAGAAGGGGAATCCGGAGGCTATGATGATTCAGATGTTGGTGGTTCATGTGCCTATAATTTTTTGTTTTTTGCATGTATGCATTAAAATCAGAGGGAGAATGATCATTGTTTACTATTGTTGTCACTCTGATATTTGTTTTTTGCTTTGGTAGGATGAGAGTGTTTTTTTATTAAACAATTTTATGTCTATTTTTTTGTGAATGTCTAATTATTGCTGCTACTAAAATTTTTGCGTGATAGAGTTTGAAAGCATGGTTGATATGAGGAACTGGTTAAAGAAGAGAAATGTGATTGTTCACCTACTGCTTATTTCTCCACCTATTGCTTATTATGCTGCTTTGGTGCTGCTTATTATTGTTTTGATGTTTTTTTACGCCGCTTGCTTGTTGACAGAAAATGATATTATGCATTGCTTATTACTTACCTATCTCAGTAATTTATGATTGTCGTTGCATTGTTTAGTATTGGTCATGTTTATTATTGGAGTATGATGCTATGTATATGCTTCTTTATCTGCTTCGTATTAATATTTTAGCAAGAGAGAGTTTCAGCATGAGGATGATATTGTGTTTTGAATGTATATATGACAAAGAGTTGTTAGTGTATGTAAAATACATTAAAAGTTTGGCAATTTATGTATTATGACTTTCGTCCCTTAGTTCGTTCCACATTATACGTGTCACAATCCCATTCTAAATATTTATTTAAAATTTCTTAAATTTATATATCATGCCTGTCATTTTGAATAAAAAAAAACGTGTCAAGTTTGTTGTAGTCTAAATCATTTTCCTAGTTGAATCATAGCGGATAAAATTTTATTTATAAATGTTAGAAATTATAAAATATGAATAATAATAATAATAATAATAATAATAAATATATATATATAAAATAGACAGTTGACTATATCGAAGCAAACACATAATATATTATATGAATTTGAAATTTTACTTGAATCTATTTTATACTTATTAGTGTTTTTGATTTAAATTCATAATGAATAAACACATTTAGAGAGGTTATTCAAGTTTGAGATTTGTAACACCCGAGTATTTTATACCTGGCTTATAGGTGTTTAAAAATCCCAAGAATAAATTTTTGGATTAGAAACTTTATTTTGAAGCTTGCTGCCAAGTTTCAGCGAAAACAGAGACCAAATCTTTGTTCTTTCGAGAACCGGCTTATACTTTTATAACGGGTAGCAAGAGCAAATACGGGATTCATTCGAATGCCCGGATTTGAAGTTCGAGCCGAGATATGGACAAAGCGCGATAATTTACATACACTTTTATCGCGATACAGACCATACGCGGAATTTTTATTTTCGCCGTCAGTGAATAGTAAAACCGAGAACTCGAGAACTCGAGAAATCGAGAAAACTCCTATTTATCGATTTTGATAGCACGAGTAATGAGAAAATTCTCGAGAAGTTTAATAAAATGAATTTCAGAAGAAACGGAGTTTTAAATTGATATTTATCAAGAAATTGAGAAACAAGCATTTTCTCGATTTACGTGCAATTCGACCGGGCCAAACCCCGACTTTAGTTCACGAGAGACGAAGATGTTTTAATGAGTAAGAAAGATGAGTGTGTTGATTCCCGTTTCAACCGAGATAGATAAATAACAAAAAATTGGATCGAAAATATCTAAAAGGCGAAAAGACGATTTTGCCCCGGATACTTTAGATATTTTGGGTGGGCAACTTGTGGCCTATAAAAGACCACAAAGTCACCCCCCCCCCCCCCCCCCTCCCCCCCATTCTTCATTATTGGCGTGAACAAAGAAGAGAAAATGAGGAGGAGTTTTGCTCCGATTCTCATCCCGTTCGTCTCGTTTTTCCGATTTCTTCGAAATCTAATCCGATAGAAAGGTAACCCTCGATCTTACCTACGTTTCTACGGTTTTATTTTCATGTTTTGAGTTTGATGAAAAACTGAAATAGGGGCTGCCCTTTTCGATTTTTATCGAGTCGAGCCCGAATCGAAAAATGTTGAGAATTAATGTTGCTCGTGTAAGTTAGATAAGCTTGTATATTAAGTTTCAAGGCAATCTAAGCATGTTAGGTTTTGAGAAGTTAACTTGAGCTCGTAGTTTTATATGTTTTTTATTTTTCTCGGATGAATCGAATTGACGAGCATGTATGTAGGTTATATACGAGTATTATGTGAATTTACGGAAATTAATCGTGCATGTTTAAAAAAAAAGAGAAAGGGGCGACAGTTTCTGCCCGGGTTTTGTCTTGTCGTTTTAAGTGCAGAATGAGTAGAATTTTTAAGATAATAAAATACTAGATCGAGTTAGGAGTAATCTCCAACTTGAATCACCCCGTTTCGTTGTGTTTTCGATTTGTTATGAATTTTTCAAAATGGTTGTGCAAACTGCCAATTCCAGCGAAAATTTGGAAATTTATCTAACTTTGAAAATTCGTGAAAAATAGAGTAAAATGATTTTATGTGTTTTGTCTTCGGATTATAAAACTTTACGATGTTATGGTCACTTTAAAGTTTGATTCGATACAATTGGAATTATTTCCAATTTATTATGATTTATCAAAGTCAAAACATGGTTTGATTAGAAATCATCGAACGACCCTTCTAGAATCTAAATTCGAAACTCGAAAGATAGCCGAGTTAAAAGACCCAAGAATAATTCTCAAATAACAAAGGATAATAATTCCTTACACTTAGAGAATAGATGCACTCGAAAATGTTATCTCACTCGAGGTTTATTTAAAAGGGTACGACGAAATGTCAGGACCGCAGTTCGAGAACGAAGCAGTCGTCAGTCAAGACGATCCAAGTAGGCTTTCTTATACTAAAAGAAAATATGTGTGTTTATCCGCATTTATGTTATTTCTTTTCAAATAGCTTTTGAATTGAAATTGATATTTCAAGTATTGTCTTGCCATAAATGTTTTATGTTTTGTATGATACATATCTGCTATGATTATGAAATCGAATTCGGATTCCAGTGGGTAAGCATCTCCACTCGAACTAGTGTACACAAGGACCGTGAGTCATCTAGCGAGTTGGCCGGTCAAGGTGTCCGTGGAAGGTGGCCACCTTCCCGGCACACAGAAATTACAGATATGCTTTATTACTAAAGAACTTAGACTGATCAGTCGAACTCAGGATTTTTCAAGAAAAGAATTTAGTGAACATATGTACTTTCAGATAAAATCCCTATGTTTCACTTTGAGATGGCAATGACAATTATATATGTATGAATGTGATTTCGGGCATGTGTCTACTGAGTACTTTTGTACTCAGCCCTGCATGTATTTCTGAATGTGCAGGTTGAGCTGTGATGAAAAAGGGGAAGTGCTAAGCGAAGATTTTGTCGAACTCATCTAGTAGTAACTCTTGGGGGTTTGCATGTCTTCATACATGTAAACTTATAAATTGATCCAAATTCCACTGCAGACACTCAGATTAAGTATTCAGATATTTCTCTTCGTGCAAGTCTCATTCTTTTCCTCTATTTTTATGTTCCTTTCCCCAGTCACGGTTTTCCCGACTTTGGCTACCTTAGCGGAGGGCGGGCGTGAAAAGATTAACGAAAAAATAGAATAAAATTTGTAATGCAGATTTCTAAATCAAATCTTGGTCTATACAAGTATCCTACCATATAAAAATCTTTTCTCCTTTCTGGATATACTAAACTACTGTAACTTAATCTAACAAATCTCTTCTCCTGCAAATTCTTATAGGGATAATTATCTGTAAATACACAAACTAACTATCATTTTTGATATTGCACATAAACTTTAAAATCTGACACACAATACACGAACTACCATTTTTTTCGCAATTAAATACATCAAATTATATTCTAAATATTAAGTTGTCAGAATATTATTATATTAAATAATAAAGTAATAAGTTTCAATAAAATTACTTCAAAAAATTATTCGTCATGACAATAGGTATTGAATACAGTACACTCAATAAAAAATCAAGACACAATCTTTTTTTACATCTAATAAAGTATATAACACAAAAATATATGGAAATGAGAAATTAAAAACAAATAATATAAAAATTGATATAACATATATAGTAATAAAAATTACTACAAAAAAGAGAATATATTTCTTATCTCGTCTAAATATAATGCATCTTGCAATTTAGATATAAAGTATTATCAAGTTTATGTAATCTGGCTGATCAACTTTTTCTTTCCATTATTAATTTTTGTTGGGATGTGGTTGTTGGAGATTGCAAAATGAGATGGAAAGTCAAAAGTAAAATTGTGAAATGAGTATTAGGAATCTCGGTGAATTAGGGTTAGAAACAAGTGCATATGTTTTAATAATATAACCATGGGTAATTTTATTGTAGTCCCCAAATCTTTGAGTATAGCCCCCATTTAAAGAATTGTACTATTATGTCCTTACGTTCCATAATATAAATTATACAAAATAAATTATTATAATTCAATGACACTAAGAGGAAATGTTTGAACGCATTTATGCACATACTGAAATCACATCAAATATTAATTTTTATTTTTTAATAATAACTTGAAACATTAAATAATTACAAAATTTATAAATCCACATAGCATCACAGATTAGTTTTTGAAGATTGCGAAACTTATGAATCTATATAATATCAAATACCTGTTTTAGGAAATCATGATAGTCTGAGTCGGGATGGATTTTCATGTCTTTAAATTTTTTAAAAGTAGAGTTTCAGTTATGATTCTAAATTCGAAAAAACTCAGAAATTGACATCCGAATTTTATCAAGATTCGAATTTTAATTAGGAATTTAAAAAGTCTCAATCATGAAAATATCATCCCTGCTAGCCACGAGGCTAAGAAGGTAGATTTTTTAATATGATATAAAAATTAGAACTATAAAGATAAAATCTTATTATTCTAGATCTGGGTGCTATAATGAGAAATCTAATGATAAAATTGTACTACCTCCGTCCACCAATGTCGTTAATGTTTTGCCATTTCGGACTGTCCACCAATGTTGTTAACACTTAAAAGTTTCCTTTTTTGGACACACCTTTTTACCCTTTTACCCTTACTAACTCCACTAACTTTTTATCCTTTTACCCTTTTACCCTTACTAACTCCACTAACTTTTTACTTTTTACTTTCCACTATCTCCACTTACTACATTTTTCCACAAAGTCAAAATAATACATTAAAATCCGTGCCGGATCAAAATGTTAACCACATTCGTGGACGGAGGGATTATTATTTTAAATTGGGCTATAAAGAGAGATTTTGAGGCTGTTTAAAATTACCCTATTACAATAATAGTATTAAAAAATTGGGCCTTATAAAATGATGGTCCCTAAGCGACTTGCCTCTTTTGCGTTGCATCATGCTCGGGCTTGTGTTTGAGCGATACATTTTCTATTTACTCTCGTATTGGGTTTGTATGAGCAAATATGTGAGAGAAGTAGCTCGAGTGGGTTACAGGTAGTGTAAACTCAATTTCAAGTTCAATTAACTGTTGTTCGAATAGTCCAAGTCAAGCTCATATAAAATTAAACTCATATTTGGTAGAAGTGAAAGCAAAGATAACATAATCTTATATAATATCTTATATACACAATCCTACTGTTTCGACTAAAATTGTTCGAGTCGCTCGCAATTTAGAACGAGGTCATCTAGCAATTGTAAGCCAACTCAAGTCGTATTCTCAAGGAAGACTTAGCAGGGTAATTTGATTCTTTGTTCATAAACGGAAAATAATAAAAAGGATTTTATTTGAAGTTTTAGATCTAGGCGAAGAACGTAAATAAGAAATGCAATTTAAATCTAATCTAAGAAAGTGAATTAAATCTAATCTAAGAAAACAATTTAAATCTACTCTAGGAAAAGAAATAACTAAGAATTTGAATTCAAAAGAAATATGGACAGAAATTTGGAAATCAAAAACGGAATAGGAAATCAAAAGAGTAAATGATAAAACGAACGAAAGCGATAAACGAAACAAGAATAAACAAAGGAAAACGAAACGAACTTGAATTAAGAATTGAAAAAAGGTCTTGAATCCACAATGAAATTCTGGAAACGAAGTACGAAACTATGAATGTTGCATTCGGCTAACTTGAAGATGAAAAACAATGCGAAGAACTATCTAAAAATCTAAGTCTCGACCCTAGAACATGGGATCGAGACGTGCTAAACTATGAACGGAAAATATATGAAAAGGTGCTGGAAGTAGTCTGGGAAGTCGTCCTTTGGAAGTACGGACGAAGTGTTGGGAATCAGGTGTTCTTCTTATCGAATGAGGCATGCCATGTATATAAACGTAGTGTAAGTTAGCGACCGCGTAGATGTCAGCGACCGCTGACCCGGTGGCTCCGTGCCCTTCTGGGGTTGGTTGCAATGGCTCCGCAACGGCCGCGAGGTCAGCGACCGCTGAGCCATGTCAGAGATCGTGTGTCGGCTGGTCTGGCCCCGCGCTCGCTGGCTTGGCGCTAGCACGCCGCTGGCTCGGCCGCGGCACAAACGACCTAGTCAACGGCCGCGGCGTGTCACGCGACCGCTGACTAGTGTCTCGACACTTGTCTTCATTTTCTCATCGTTTTCTCGATTCTTCCTCGTTTCTTTTCCAACTTCGATGCTCATTTAGGCCAATGATCCTGAAACATAAATCGGGCTAAAACATCACGGAACGAGGGAAAATAATACGAATAGAAACACAGAAAATACGAGTTTAGACTAACAAAAAGAGACTAAACAACCCCTCCACACACAAAACTTTGCTTGTCCTCAAGCATAACTTAGTCTAAACTATGGCTAGGGAAAAATCTATACACGACATGCATTCTTGACAAGACTTCAAATCATTCAAAAATTGATCTTCATATCATCACCTCACGTTGCATAGAGATCATAGAAGCAAGTAGGTCATTTAGACTAGATCATAATCAATTCGAACAATGCAAAATAATGATGCACAAGATGTTATAGAGATCACATAACCGGCTAGAGTTTTTATACATCTTAAATAGCGTGTATCTTTTTCTTTTCTTTTCTTTCTTTCAACATGAGGAATATTAAGGACAATATTCACTGGGTGAGTACTTTGAATGTTCGGATTTTCCCCGTGTGGTTTTCCATACCCATCTCTTTTATAAATTTGTATTTGTGATTAAGAGAGTGGGGTAGAATCCTCGTGTATTCCTATTTTTCAAGAACTTAAGAAAATTACTTAGAACAATGTCAAGTTATATGGTCATTGTCGCGAGGTGTGAACAATTAGGGGTTCCTTAATGTATCCTCACGTGGTTTCCCGTGCTCATGGTTCCTATGGGAGCAAAGACCTCTTGACAAGGTTCAATTAATATCAACACGGATATGCAACAAGTGGTCATAAACAACTAGCCAATTGAATCAATCAATTTATATCATCATGCATCACTACTTTAATCATTCTACTAAGATCCATAATCCGGTCATAATGTTCCACACATTCCTAGTTCATCTATGTTTCACAACATAAATCAATGCAAATCAATCAAGGTTTTCAAATCAATCTCATCTTAAACATATGCCACGACTCGATTTACCCACGATGTATCAAGACAAAGTAGCTCTAAAACAATTGTTTCAACTTATTTTTAACTGTCAGTACGAACTAAAAATAATGGAATTATACTGGAAAACTAGTCTAGGGATTCGTGCTGAAAGGAGTCGGGACGAAGTATGGAGAACTGAGATATTTCGACTGAATGGCACGACGTGTCTTTTTATAGCGAGAGGTAACTCAGCGGTCTCTGGAAGTCACCGACCGCTGACTAGGGTTGTTCCGAGTGGTACTAGGGTTCGTTGCAACGGCCCGCGCGAAAAATGGGGAGTCAGCGACCGCTTAGACAGGTCAGCGGCCGCTGACTCGTGTGCCGCGGCCTGGCACAGCCTCTGGCGCGCAGCTGGCGCGGTCAGGCAAGTCAGGGACCGCTGACTAGGGCTCAGGGACCGCTGACCCGTGTGCCGCGGCCTGGCACGGCCGCTGGCGCGCGGCTGGCGCGGCGCTGGCTCGGTCGCTGACATGCCCTTTCGGCACACTTCTTCGTTTTCTCATCTTTTCTCGTTTCTTTTCCACTTTCGACGCTCGTTTAGGCCAATGATCCTGAAACATAAAATGAAACATAACTCGGGCCAAAACATCACGAAACGAGGAAAAATACTACGAATAAAGCTACGAAAAACATAAGTTTAGACGAACAAAATGAGACTAAACAACCCCTCCACACACAAAACCTTGCTTGTCCTCAAGCATAACTTAGTCTAAACTATCGTTAGGGAAAAATCTAATCACGGCATATGTTCTTGACAAGACTTCAATTTATTCCAAAATTTATCATCATATCATCACATCACGTCACATAGAGATCATAGAAGCAAATAGACCATCTAGACTGGATTATAATCAATTCGAACAACGTAAAATAATGATGCACAAGATGTTATTGAGATCACATAATCGGCTCGAGCTTTTATCCATCTTAAATAGCGTATCTTTTACTTTTCTTTCTTTCAACATGAGGAATATTTAGGACAATATTCACCGGGTGAGTACTCCGAATGATCGAGTTTCCCCGGTGTGGTTTCCCATACCCATCTCTTTTATAAATTTGAATTTTTGATTTAAGAGAGCGGGGTAGAATCCTTTTTGTATTCCTATATTTTAAGAACTTTAAAAAAAATATTTAGAACTTTGCCAAGTTATATGGTCATTGTCGCGAGGTGTGAACAATTAGGGGTTCCCTAATGTATCCTCACGCGGTTTCCCGTGCTCATGGTTCCCATAGGAGCAGAGACCTCTTGACAAAGTTCATTTAACAAAACACGGATACGCAACAAGTGGTTATAGACAACTAGCCAATTGAATCAATCAATTTATATCATCATGCATCACTATTTTAATCATTCTACTAAGATCTACAATCCGGTCATAATGTTCTACACTTTCTTAGCTCATCTACGTTATGCAACATAAATCAACTCCAATCAATCAAGGAATTCAAATCATGTCTCATCTTAAACATAAATCATGCTTCGATTTACCCACGATATGTAAAGATCAAGTAGCTCACAAACAAACAAAATATTGCATGCTCACAAGACACGAAAATAAAATGACGAATGCACGCATAAAAAGACACCCCTCCCCCTCCTACAAAAATAGAGCAATGCCCTCATTGCGGAAAGTTAAAATCTAAAAAGTAGGGAGAGAGAAACGTCCTTGAAATGCGGCATTCGGGACAACAAACGGAAGAAAACGTAAACTTGGTGGAGCTACTTCGGAGGAGAATTGGAGGATTTACGAAACAATGGTCAGCGGCCGCTGACGGGTCAGCGACCGCTGACTCGGCGTGGCACACGGCCGCTGGCGCTGGCGCGGGGCGCTGGCGCGCAGGTGGTGCGCAAGGTCAGCGGCCGCTGAGAGTGCCGCGGTCGCTGACTTTGCTCTCGTCAATTCCATCCTATTTTCTTCCGCGAATTGCGTTCGACTCGGTTTTCTCCCAACCCGATGATATCTACGAACATAGAAAAATATCAAAAATAACTGAAGGACTCAAAATCAAATAAAATAAAAATAAAAAAATGAAAAACGGGAAAAACGAGCGTGGGTTGCCTCCCACGAAGCGCTTCTTTTACGTCATTAGCTTGACGAGACCGCTCAATCAACCGGGAGCGTAAGAATTGGGGTTCGACTCCACAACTTCGGGCATGGAATCATTCTCGATGTAAGATCTCACCCTATGCCAATTTATTTTAAATGGTGACTTCTCCTTCTTTAAATGTGGTGTGTCGCCCTTTGATGGTGGGCTTTTCCGGAGAATGAGCCACCCTCTCTTAGGGGGTTTGATCTTATCGGGAGGCGTTAAAGATTTGATGGTTGGACGCATAAGAGCTCCCGCATAAGTGGGTGAATGATCGCGACAAGGTACGGTGTCTGGATGTCTCGATTTCGGTATATGATGTTTAATTGGACGAATCCAATTTTGCTAAGTATCTTGTGCTCCTTCCACTTCCGTCACACGATTGGTCTCCTTATGTTTGGTCATGTCTCTATCTTGAGTGACTTCCTTTATCTCACTGAGATCCTGCAACGTAGATTCCTCGAACAATGGATTAGTGAATTTAATAGAGCATGCATCGATTAAGTCAACCGAGGTCATGGGGTGGTCTTGTTGTGTGGAGAACGATACTTCCTCCTCAAGGACAGACATTGTAATGGTACCATTCTTAACATCTATGATGGAATTCGTGGTAGCCATAAAAGGTCGTCCAAGGAGTAGTGTATGCTCGACTCCATTCTCATGCACATCCCCTATCTCAAGAACAACAAAATCAATGGGAACGATTAATGGACCAATTTGAACAAGCACATCTTCAATTATTCCTTTAGGATGACGAATCGATCTATCCGCTAATTGTAAACTCATGCTAGTAGGTTTTAAATCTCTTAGACCAAGTTGTTTAAAAATAGAATACGGCATAAGATTGATTCCCGCTCCTAAATCTAACATGCCAGAAGCTACCTTACCGTTACCTAACATGATATCAATAACGAAGCTACCTGGATCGTGTCGTTTAGGAGGTAAGGACTTTTGCATGATTGTGCTTGCTGCCTCGGAAATAGTCACCAACTCTTGGTCGTCGAGTTTCTTCTTCGTTGATGTTACTTCTTTGAAAAATTTGACGAAAGATGGAATATTCTTGATCGCTTTGAGGAGTGGAACGTTCACTGTTACTTTGGATA
>JAPKLX010000076.1:0-172821 GCA_026898415.1 Leonotis leonurus | reverse complement strand
GGGGGGGGAGGAAATACAACCAAATACCAACTTTTCAGTTTACTTGGTTCACTCGATTTGTTCAAGGAAACTCTCTCTTGTGAGTTACACAAAATAGAAAGCAAGAGTGATCTTGTTATCTAAAGCTGAGTAATGTGTGGAAGATGGCGGATTTAATTTGTTGCTCTTATATGAAAAACTTTGTAAATGCTTAATCAAATATATTAAGAGTTGATTAAAACGATGTAAGTTTGCATGCAAGTGAAGGGTTAGTGAATAAACAATTGAAAGATAAAATGCATAAAGTAAAGAAAACAATTATTTTTACGTGGTTCGTGAAACCACCTACGTCCACAGTCCCATAAAACTAGATCGAATATCCACTACTAAGATAATCACTCTTCTTTAAATTCACTGAGAACTAGCCACAAATTCCAGACAAAACTAGATGGAAACTTGTGCGCAAATTAGGATCCCTTACAACTTGCAGATAAATCTGCTACAATACCACCACGTTAATCCACTTAGAAAACTACTAAGTTAGGGAAGATATCAACTTCTCATTCTCAATAAGACAGACCTAAACCGAGGGTGTGAATAAGTTCATGAGCAACCTTGAACAATTATGGAATGAAAAATCTTCGTCGTCGAATCCTTCGATGTTGCGTTGATTCATGGGCAGTGTTTCAGCACTTAGAACTTCATTGAATCTATCGTGTTTGGAAACTTCGTGTATACTTTGTTCGCGCGCACATATATCTCCAAATTTTGCTCGCAACTTTCATAGGTTTAGAATTAAAATTCTGACCATTGGGTTGATTGGCGAGCATTAAATGTTTGATTGTCAATCGCATATTTGAATCCCTAATTGATCCTCTTGACTTGTAGAGAATGATTCTTGGGATCTCATTGATTTGGTAATAGATGTGCTAATTGATCTCTTTTCATCTTTGATCTCTGATTGATTCTCCTTCCTTCTTCGAACTTTTATTGGATTATCTTTCATTTTTTTTTAAGATCCTAATGACTTGGCATGATGATGGGATTCTCTCTAAGTACATTGGGTGACGCATTGTATACCCAGATGACTTTGAGGATATTAGCTGACTATGCAAACTTCAAGTGACTCATTGTATACCTGAAGATCACGTAATATCCATCTTAGCGATCTGTAAGGGACAGGTTCATTCTCTACGCTGGTCAGGTCAGGTTCGCTTCCAGCGACGTGGTCTGGTCCAATTTTTCTCCTTAAGTTGATAAGAACAGTTGGGTACAAAACAGGTTTGGTCCAGATTGAGTGACCTTATCGGGTTGTCTGCTTGCTTCAGGTTCACTGGTTTGCTTCCAAGTATCAGAAGACTAACTAGATTAGATGACTTCCTATAGGACAGAACACTTAGCGTATTCAGGTCCTTTACATTTTATTCATCTGTTAACATGCTCTAAACGGTTGGTTAACTATAAATAAAACTTTATAACTTAGTCTTTTCTTTACAACATACCAACGCTAAAAAGAATTAGCATCAGACTTGCTCCCTATCAGGTTCACTTATAAATCAAGTGATCTCCCTATTACAATCCGAGCAGACTTAGTCTAGCAAGCAAGATGTAAAAATAATTCTAAGTGTTTGTTTCGAAAGAACATCCTCAAAACAAAATATTATGATGGTTCCCAACAATTTTTCCTTTTTGATGATGTCAAAACCACTCTTTAGAAAATAATCATAAGTAAAGCAATATGAGCAATCTAGTTTAAATAATAGAACGGTTAATCTCGTTATAATTTATAACGATCATATGCATTAAAATTGAGTTTTGGACAAAGAGATATTGTCATCAGATAACCCGTTCAAATATTATATTTCATATGATTCCGTACAGGTTACATGGTATCAATCCAGAGCATATAAACAAAATAACAAAAGGCAAAAAAGAAATAGTAAGCAGGTTTACTAGATATTGCAATCAGGTTCATTTACCAGCTGGTTTCTTCTGCGGTCTTGCCTCTTTCATTTGCTTTTTCCTTTCATCTGAAATTAGTCGAAAAATTTCATAGATCCCATCACGCACCTTTGCGTAATCTAGATCATGGTTGTCGATCTTATATCCTCATGAGTTGGCAATTATATTGATTAACTTTAGAATCTCGGTCTTGTCAGGCATCGTGCTATCTTTTATCAAGGGACACTGCATTGGCTGCTTGGAAGGGGCCTTAAACTCGACTTGAGCTACCTGTGCTACCAGCTTCACTCGTTGGATAAGATCTTGGTTCCTGTAGTCGTCAAGGTATAGCTTGAAGTCTTGGTCTGCTGACTGTTGTGAATAAGCAGGTTCTCTCAAAAAGTAATGGTTCAGAATGAACCCAGTTTTGATCAGTTCTCATTCAGCCTAATCCCTATCTGCAACCCATGGATCTGATGGTCTTCTTCTGCAAAGTGAATATGCTGGAAAGTATTCTAGTTTTCTCTTTCTTTGCTGACTGAGCTAATCTTGGTGGTGATGGCGGTGGGTCGAAAGCTTTTTCTTTCTCAACGCGTTCTGCTTCTCTCTGAAGCTTTCTGGTTTTATCCTTGTAAAATCTTGCACGAAAAATCATAAGCCTCAGCTTGACTCACACCTAGTAGAAGTAGTTCACTGATCTGCGTGCCTTCATCCATCTCCTCAACCATGGGCTTTTTCTCTTTATCTGGAATTGATCGCTCTGGTTGATCTACTGAAGTGGGCCTAATTGGTGGTGGAGTGGTCTGCTTTATCGCCTGCTTCTTCTTAGCCTTCTCTTTACCTTTACCGCCTCCTCGACCTCCCCCCTTTTCGACATCATCAATAACGGACCTGATGAGTGTGCGAAGAAAGTTGATCTCATTCTCCAGTTCAGCATGATTTTCTTCAGCATTTATTTTGAAATTGAGTAGTGCTGTGATGTTCTCATTGATCTCGCTGATCTGGTTATTGTGCCCGCTGTTAACATTAGCCAGCGATTTGGTGTACTCATCCTTCTTCTTTTCTAGATCATCAACCTTTGAAAAATATAGACTAATCTCATCTTGAGTTGGATATTGTATATCGATGAATGTGTCTTGCAGGTTCTTCAAAATCTCTTTGAACTTTTCTTGTTCAAAATCATTCAATTGCTTGTGGAGATCGCGAGAAGTGGCCTTCGTGATCTCATATGATAGTGATGTTGATCTCTGCCGATCGACTTCCGCGATGTGATCTCATCAAGCTTCTTGTCATGACTCCAATCTTAAGTCCAGCTTCTCTCTGGCTAGATCAACTGCGTCTCTATCATCCTTAAGTGTCTTTTCCATGACCTCAACGGCGTCCTTGACCTTCTTCTTTAAAACTCTCTCCATGTCATCAACATATTGATTTTGATGGTTATTGAAGTCAGTGAGCACCTTGGTTTCCCTGGTCTGCATCTTATTGCATGTAGAATTCAGGTGATCTTGGATACTTAGATCAATCAGGTCATCAACTTGTTCGTTTGTATATGGCCTGGTTTCATCTTGCAATAAATCTTCCAGGTCATAAAAACCAACATGAACCTTTAACTTCTCAGCTGCTCCTGTTGTGTAATCGTTGGTCTGTTCTCCACCTACGACCTGACCAACAGGTTCTTCCTCAACTTCCTCAATTTCATGTTCATTTAAATTTCTTTGTTCAAACTCATACTCATTATCCTTCTCTGACTCCTTCTTTGGTTGAGCTGTCTTTGATGTAGACGAATGTTGATCTGGTTGTGAACTTGGTTTCTGTTGATCTGTTGGTGGTGCAGTTTCTGACGTACTGGGCTGGTCTAGTGCGGCATCTTCTTGTATCTCCATTTGAATGGTATCATCGACGTGATCTAATTGAGCATATTGCTCTCCTCTATTCTTTTCTCCTTCATCATCTGACCCAGGTACAAAATTGTAGAAATTCATCTTCTCCTTATAGAATGACTTCAGGTTGACATTCAACTTCCTTCCTTCATGCTTGGAAATCCCCAATACCATTTTGTGGTATGTCTCCCTGATCTCTACTATTGAAGACACATCAAAAATGATTTGAAGAGTGGCCTCCTCAATCTTCAACTCCTCCATCGATTAAAGAAGAAGCAAAGCATCCAGTACATAAAACTCATTGTCTTTGATCAGCAGGTAGGTCTTGATATGTTGAGCTGTGGCATAACTCTCAGGAGTTAGCTCGATTCCAGGAAAATCTTGAAGCACCGAGTGATCTGCTTCATTCTCTATCAATTGAATAACCTCCTCTGCCTGTCTCCTCTTGGCAGTGATCTCGTTAATCTCCTCTTCTTCCTCCTCATTGATCCTTTCTAAGTGATCTAGTGATGGCGAAGGTGAAGCTGTTCTGGCTGGAGAGAAGTCCTTCTCCTGCCTCAGATCATAAGATGATTCAGGCTGAACATCATCTAGAATCTCTCGATCTGGAGAGACTTTAGGTGATGTTGATTGTTGCTTCCTCAATTTTCTCTTCTTGGGCTATGGTGGTGGTGAAGATGTCTCAGTTTCAGATGAGCTTGCCCTCTTGGTAGATTTACGCTTTTCTTTCTTATCTTTCTTGTCCTTCTTAAGTTCCTCCTTAGTTGGTGCAACTCAGGTTGGGTTCGACCTTCCCATCTCTAATAAACGCTCTAAGTGAATCTTGTGTTTTACTTTGTTGAACAAGGAAGTTGATAATCCAAGTGCCATCTCGAGCTGATATTGCTCCTTGGGCAAAGTATTCTGCTTGTTGAAAGATACAACCTCTTTCCAGGCTTGCTTCTTGAAGAAAGCATCAATCATAAATCTTATCTTCATAGCATGCCTCATTTGTCTCTTTATAGATACACCATCAATCTGTCCTTTGTCATTCTTGCTAACCATCACCAATCTGGCTTCCATTACCAACATATGGAATAATATTCTACTCCAGTTAACAGGTAGGTTAAGAACAACAGCAGTAAGAATCCTCATCTTTGCAGGAATGATCTGGTTGTATGATCCACTGTGTGTCATAAACACTCTCTGCACGAAGTCGAATAACAGCTTGTACTCGGGAGCTAGTAATGTCCTGGAAACGTTCTTCCCGTATAAGTGGTTGACAACTTCTTGTAAGTGTTCCTTTGTAATCTCAGCTAAGTCCATTCCTTCATCCTTCAGATGATATGCATGCAAAATCATTTGCATGACATCATAAGTAGTTTTGCTTGTATGCCGATCTCCTATCGGCATCAGTATCGTTGCTTCATCTGCTATCTTGTCGTCTTCAAATGTCAAATAGAAGACAACAACTTGCCTTGGTAAATACATCTCAGGGTGAGATGTCACTATATTATGGAATCCTAGACAAAAAAATTTCATAAATTAATAACATATAATTATCTAAGTCTATAAGTCTATAAGAAATTTGATAAATTTGATAAATTAACAACATATAAGTATCTGAGCACAACAGCTTCTAGCGGCCATGTATTTAGTTTCAATGGTTGATGTAGCTACAGAGGTTTGCTTTTTTGAGAACCACGAGATAATCTTGTTTCCAAGAAATTGACAGGTTCCCGAAGTGGACTTCCTATCTAGCTTATGTTGGGAACCCTAAAGTATTTTAGTTTTGATGATCATCTCTCGAAACACACTTAGTCCTTTAAGAGTTAAACTGTTCTACCTGTTAACAAATCACTGCATATAAAGTGAATTCTGATAGAGAACAGTTTAGGAGATGACTTGGCATGTAAAGGAATCATTCCTATAGAAGTCATTTCCATAATAGTATAGGATGAAGGCCTAGACTTTTCACCAAGAAGAAATCGATCTGCTATGACAGACAGCAACCAGATCACCGACCAGATCGATGATCACAGCGTATCACCAGATCGATAGAGTCATCAAACCACCAGATGACATCATCCTACACATCATATCATCTTGCCACGTCAATATTGAAGCCCATCCAATAGGGTTTGGGAAGAGAATCCACGATTGACACAAGGAAGGAAAGTAACCGTTAGCAATCTATTTTCCATACTTAGAAGATTGAGTCAACGCTTCTACAAGGCAAGAACAGATATGATGGATATTATTGATTGGTAATCTACAATCAATCTCACGCCAATCAACAACGGCTAGAATTCTAAATTCAATGCCTATATATTTGTAGTTCAAGATCTGGAAAAATACACGTGAGCTACATTGATAATATACTCTCAAGCAAATCTCTGAACCAGACTAAGAGCTTCAAACCCAATCTCGATTCAAGTCTATCTTATCGAAAGAAAGGAGATCACCCTGCTAGCTAGTAGTTTTCTAGTGGTAACGTAGAGGTAATCTGTTGTAAAGGGACACAACCCTTACTTCATGCATAAGTATCCTTCTAGCTTTGACTGGTACTTGTGACTCGTTCTCCACGAGTATAAAGAAGAAGAGTATCCTAGTAGTGGATAATCTGGTCTAGTTTTGACCAGATCGTGGACGTAGGGATTTCCCGAACCACGTTAAACAACTGTGTTATTTATATTTCTGCATATTTACTTTCAGTTGTTTATTATTCTATCATTCTGCACTATCATATAATTTGCATCTCAATCAATCTGCTTAATGATCTGATTAACTCTTAAGGTTTTCTAAACAAGAGCATTAACTAAATCCACCATATTTCCGCACACACAATACTTAGAAAACAATAAGATTACTCTTATTATTGTCTAAGTGTTTACACTAGAGAGCAGCCTGCTTAGACTGATCTGGTATCAATCTGCTGATCAATCTGGTTAGTCATCTGCCGAGCAATTTCTTATTGAAGAATAGCTTGAACTCTCTAATAAATAACCAAGTAAACTGAAAAGTTTGTATTTGGTGTAACCCCCCCCCCCCCCCCATACACCAAACCTTGTTCTTTTGGGACCAACAGCTTACACCCTGCATAATCAAAATATGAATAACCAATTAACTCAAAATTATCACCACATGGATACCATAATCCTATGTGAGTTATTCCTTTGACATAGTGAAGTATCTTTTTAGCTGCTTCCATGTGAGATTCTTTGGGGTTGGCCTGGTATCTTGCACAAACTACAACTGCAAAAGTAATGTTAGGTCGACTAGCAGTTAGATATAAAAGTGAGCCTATGATACCCCTGTATTGAGTTATATTGGCAGGTTTGCCCTCTGGATCTAGATCAATCTTTCCATTTGTCTGCATTGGGATCTTGACAGGTTTGCTATCTTTGACTCCTAACTTGGTGATCAAATCTTGGATGTACTTCGCTTAATTTATAAATATACCATCATATAGATGCTTAACCTGCAATCCTAAAAAAAATCATCTCGCCCATCATGGACATTTGATATTTATTTTTCATCAGATCAGTGAATTTATCAGAAAAATAAGTGGATTGTGATCCAAAAATAATATCATCTACGTAAATTTGCACTAAAAGGATATGCTCATTGACTTTGATTATGAATAAGGTTTTGTCAACTAAGCCTAGTTGAAATTCCGACTCCAGTAAGAAGGTTGACAACGTCTCGTACCAAACTCTTGGAGCTTGCTTCAATCCATTGACTGCTTTTACCAATCTGTAGACTTTCTGTTCTGGATCTCTTTCTTCAAATCCAGGTGGCTGCTCTACATATACTTCTTCTTCCGGAATACCATTTAGGAACTCGCTCTTGGCATCCATCTGATATACTTTGAAACGCTTGTTTTTGCATATGCCAAGAATAATCTTATAACTTCCAATCTGGCAACTGGGGCGAATGTTTCATCGAAGTCTATACCCTCTTGTTGAAGCAAGCTCTTGAAGCTTGCTTCAATCCATAGACTGTTTTTGCCAATCTGTAGACTTTCTGTTCTGGATCTCCTTCATCAAATCCAGGTGGCTGCTCTACATATACTTCTTCTTCCAAAATACCATTTAGGAATGCACTCTTGACATCCATCTGATATACTTTGAAATGTTTGTATGCTGCATATGCCAAGAATAATCTGATAACTTCCAATCTGGCAACTTGGGTGAATGTTTAATTGAAGTCTATATCCTCTTGTTGACTGTATCATTTGGCAACTAGTCTAGCTTTATTCCTTACTACTTCTCCGTTCTCATCTCATTTTTTTTAATACCCATTTAATACCTATTACTCTTTGGTGTTTTGGACGATCTACGAGATACCATACTTGATTTATTTTGAATTTATTGAGCTCCTCTTGCATAACTACTATCCAATCTGCATCTTGTAGTGCTTCATATGCGTCATCTAGTTCAACATGAGATAAGTAGAACTTAGTAATGCACTCTTTCCATGCATTCTTCTGGTCTTCACTCGGTCTATGAGGTTCCCAACAATCTGCTCTGGTGGATGATCTTGAATCCACATTCTGTGCCTAGACATCTCCTCTTCTGATATCTCAAGTTCAGGTTCATCTGCTGGGTCCTCAAACTCAAGGTGTGCTGATGACGTTGCTTGGAATGGGGTTTCCACTTCAATGTCCAAGTTGATATTCGAACTGTTATCAATCTCATTGGATTCATCAGGTTGACTATGAGCGGGTTCACTATTTCCAGATTGGTCTAGTCTGTTCTGATCAAATTCAATGTGAGTTGTTCCCCCTTGCTATGTGATGGTCTCAACCGAAGGTTGAACATCAGTTTCTTCATCTCCAAGTGGATTCCAGATCAGAACGTCTTCGATTAATAAATTTTTGGAGCTTCTTGTAATCATCTGGTTGTGAGCCTGTTCTTCACTTGTTTCTCTGTATTCAAGAATAGATTCTTCAAAAATAATATGAGGTGTTACCTCCACAATATGAGTCTTCCTATTGTAAACCCTATAAGTTTTTCTAACATCAGAATATCCCAAGAATACTCCAGGGTCAGCTTTGTTGTCATAGGTTTTCAACTGGGATTTTTCAATATTATGAATGTAACACGTACACCCAAAAGCACGAAGATACTTAATCCTTGGTTTTTGGTTGTTCCATATCTCAATAGGAGTCTTTCCATGTCTGAGTGTGATAACCGATCTGTTTTGAGTGTAACACGCGGTGTTGATTGCCTTTGCCCAAAATTTCTTTGGCAGGTTTGTTTCGTTTAACATGTTGTGTGCTGCTTCTTTTAACGATCCGTTCCACCTTTCTACTACTCCATTCTATTGCGGTGTTCTTGCAGTTGATGTTTGATGTGTAATACTCATCTTGTTGCAGTATTCTTCAATCTTTTGATTTAGAAACTCAGTACCACAATCTGTTCTGATAGACACAATGGTGGTCTCCTTTTGTCGAGTGATTTTGTTGGAAAAAATCAGGTAGATTCTCCAATATTTCCTTTTTCTTAAAAAAAAAAAGATAACCCAAGTGAATATAGAATAATCATCAATAATAACTAGAGTATAATTTCTACCGTTAATACTTAATGGCATTACTGGGTCAAATAAGTCTAAATGTAGAAGTTCCAGTATCCTGCTTGATGAATGAACTGCTTTGCTGGAGAAAGATGACTTTGTCTGCTTTCAAGCTTGGCAGGCTTCGCAAACGTGATCTTTGTCGTATACTTGGTCTGATAATCCTTCAACTAGCTTATCTCTTGCAATTTTGTTGATGGATTTGAAATTTAGATGGCTAAGACTCTTGTGCCATAACCAGCTTCTTTCTGAGATCGATTTAGTGACTAAACATGTCTCAATCTGGTTTGTCCATTCCACCATATACAATCTGTCCTGCAGTTTACCGGTAAGAAGATTTTCATATCCTTCCTTATTCTTCACAAAACAGTTGTTAGCATCAAAGATTATCTAGTTGCCATTAGAACAAAATTGACTTACAGAAAATAGATTATGACTAAGACCCTCAACATAAAAAACATTAGTAGTGGTGGTCTTGCCAATTTTAATATTACCATATCCTCTGGTATAACCTTTTGAGTTACTACCAAAGGTTACTTGTGGACCTTGTTTTTCAACATAATCAGATAGCAGGTTCTTGTCACACGTCATATGTTTTGAGCATCCGCTATCAATTATCCAAACTGAACATCTTGCTACTTGACTCTTTCTTGAAATTCTTCCATCCTGCAATTACAAAGACTTAGCAACCCTTTCAATGATTGGGTGCTTGGTTAGTAGAAAATGTTACTTTTGGAACCCAAATCATGTTGGTATTAGGAACACAAATAAAACAAGTGATCTTTCTCCCTGAGTGATCTGTTCTTGAGATGGCTTTGTAGACAGATGGATGGTTCCTTTCTATGTTGTCCATGTTAATCTCTTTCTTTTTCGTTGATGGTGTTCTGGTAGGAGCCTTCTGTTTTTGGTTCATTTCTGATTCGACATAGTGTGCAGGTTTCCCTTTGATCTGATAGTAACGGTTTTGTTTCACTATCATCTTCTATGGGTGATTCTTCTCGTTTTGTAGTTCAACAACTTGATCTGGTACCTTCTGTCTTTCAACTACAAATTTGGTTGAACTTGATCTTCCAGTTTAGCTTAATCAAGTAGTCAATCTTGCTTTGTTCTACATTTCCACGATTAGACCAACTCGTTCGCTACTCTTGTTGATCTTGCTCATGTTCTCTCTCGTCTTTTATAGTTTCTCCTCAACTATTTCGTTTCTGGTGATCAAATCCTTGACCTTTGAATTGAGTGAGTATATCTCCTCATCTTTTGCTTTAATATGTTCTTGGAGATGCTTCCGTTTGGTAGAGAACATTGTGTTGGCTTCACTTAGTATCTTCACGGTCTCATTTAGCTTGTCATTTTCCTTGATAACATCTTGGAATAGTTTCTTCAGATTGTTGTAATTTTTTAGCATTTCATTGATCTCTTCCCAAAAGACTTCATCTTCATCTTCATCACAAGAATCGTATACAGGTTTGTTAGATGACATAGAAACATGTGAAATTACATCACTCTAGTCGAGGTCATTGTCAATTCTCATATAACACTCATCCCAATCTTCATCTCGATCTTGTGCGAAGAATGCTTCTTCATTCTCTGATGAGCTATCTTAAAAATGACTAAAGCTTGAATCTTCTTCAGCTAGCATAGCTTTGCGTAGAGCCTTGAGTTTGCGATCTCTTTTCGCTCTTAGTTCCTCTCTTTGACTTTTGGATAAGTCGGGGCAATCGGTCTTGAAGTGACCTGTTCTACCACAAACATAACAAGTATAATTAGTAGAATTAGAAAATTTATTGGAACTTTTTACCTCAGGTTTGCTCTCAGATTCATCTTGGTCTCTACTTTTCTGGTAACGATTTTTCTAGTTTTCTTTGTAGAACCTTCGATATTTTCTCGATCTGGTCTCCAGTTTCTCTAATCTATTTGCAATCATAGCAAATTCCTTAAGCAGTCTGTCTTTTGAATCTTCTTCCTCTACCGTACGTACAACTAGTTCCTTCGTTGAAATTTTGTCTTTGAAAGTTATCTCATTTTCTTTCTTGGACCTACTTTCACCCTTCTTTTTAGATGAGTAATTTGTTCCGTGAATTCTCTTCATATCGTACTCGTGACTAGCTAGATGATCAAATAAGGCTTTAGTAGTGAAAATGTTGAAGTCCGCTCTCAGTGGCTGCATTGCTGCGTAGATTTCCCAGCTATGTGGCAGTGCTTTGATGACTTTGAGATTTTTCTCTATCTGAGTATATTTATCCTTCTTGAGAGCAAATATCTCCAGTAAGATTTTAGTGAACTTGGTCTTCATTTGGTCAATAGATTCTCCAGGTCGCATCTTAAATTCGTCAAATTTTTTGCAGGCCATCGAATATTTATTTTCGATCATTGCTTCTGATCCAAGACTGAGTTCTCGCAGTGCTTCCCACATTTCCTTAATTGTATCCAAATCTTGAATTCTCGCTAAATGAACTTCTTTTACTTTCCTGGAAATGATTCCTTTTGCAAAGTCATCTAAATTAGTTTCACGCCATTCCTTAACAGTATACTTTCTGGGATCTTTGAGTACATTCTCTGTTACAACTCCACTTTCAGCTACACGAGTCTTTTCTTCATATATGGCCAATGGACCTTCTTCTATCACTTTTCACATCAGACAGTGATGAGCTTTCAGAAAAATCTTGATTCTAAAGCTACACTCTCTGTATCCTTGGATAGAGAACTTGTAATGACCCGTAAAAAAAAAAAAAAAAAAAAATTATCTATCCTGTATCAGAAATCGCGATAACAAAATTTCGTATAAATTAATATGTCGATTAGCTAATTGATATTAGTAGCTATTATTTTAGTGCGCTTTATAGTCTTTGTGTAATGATAATCATTATACTAGCTCGTTAGATGATTTGATTAATTAAAGAAGCATGCCAAGTATATATATTTTAGTGCAAGATCGATAGTTGGAATTCTATTAGATAATTTAATTATCTAAAAGAAGCCATAACAAATTGGTAGCGTAATGATGTATCATAGAAGGGTACATTATTTAGAATTAATAAAGAAGATGTATGGGAAGGATTATGATTTATATTCTACTAATTTATTGATTAAATCATTATTAGTAGAATGGTACTTACAAGTTTAGTGTATAACGTTTCGATAACAATAAGCGATTCACAAGTCGTTATAATTGAAGATTAGAACGTAACAAATGGGTTATGAAGGATGCTATCAATTGTGTTCGTAATGAGAGTGTATGTATAATGCAACCAAATCCAATAAGTAGAATACATATATATATATATGTTTATAATCAGCATATATAGACCTTATGTTGCAATCTGAAACTTACGTGTATTAACAATAATAGGGAAAGATAGTTATCCATCTAGAAGTATCATGGGGAGCAGTAAAAAGAAAGAAAACAACATCTAAATCTGCAATCTGCAGATTTGTTTCTAGGAGAGTTATGAGGAGGAAACCACCTGTTATGCACTACCTATATCACTACTTTCTACTGCATAAGAAAAAAAGGAGATAACATAAGAAGTAAAAGCATAAGGCTGGAGAACAGCATGGCTGCAGCTTGCAGGTCGAGCAACACCCTTCTACACTCCACCACTTCACCTCTGCACCATAAAACAATATCTCACATTAATAAGCAGCCCATAAGTCAATGAAAATCAGAATCATAGCAAAGCACTTGAGTTATAGCTGTAACATAGATCATAGGGTGAGTAAATTGGGAGTTTTAGATGATAGAGAACAGCAGTGCTTCTGTTTATATTACAGAAGTAAAACACTTAAACGTTGCAACCCATTTAGAAGCAGAAACACTCTCCCAAATTATCTCCCCTCAATACTCCTTTTCACTTTCATTATCCACTCAGCAGCACTCACCTTCCCAGGAGAATTTTCTTAGCCATTTCCAACCCAAGTTAAGGAGCATCTCAAGATATCCTAAACCCCAAGACTTCTAAGGAGCCCTAAGGTAAATAAAAGGTGTTACACATTCGGATTTATATAGATTTTAGCTTCTGCTTAAGTCAGTTTTGTTCTTTCTTCTCAGAGCATAGCTGGGAGTTTTCATAGCCAAACACTAGAACACGGGTAAGCTCTTACTGTAATTTGAGAGTTCGAATGAGTAAAGAAGTTTATGTATAACTTGAAGCCTTCAAACCATTTTAGAAATTTCAGAATACACTTCTAATATATATACATGGAACTTAGGTCTCAACTGACTTCTCTATAGTTTTGTGGTTTTAGTATATAATCTGAAATGGGGTTAAGCATGCAGAATATAGGTTCTCAAATACGTTCATGACTTAGAGTTATACACTGTTTCAGAACACATACTTGCTTTAAGTAGTCAGAATCAGAACAAAACACCTAGATTTCTATATACTGATGCATAGATATATATGTACTCTGATTTTTAGAACTGAACTTATAGATTATTACCCTCAAATCTCCATAACATAATTATCACTCTTTAACCCCAAATTAAAGAATCCAACTCAAAAGATAATAAGGTCAGAAATTGAGAGTAAGAAGACTACCTTACACTGAAGTAGAATCCCAGAACCTCTCCCACAAACCGACCGAAATAAAACCAGCAACCAAAATTATGTACACCTCAGCCAGAACAGGAACAAAATGAAGTCAGAACTCACTTAAAGTGTTAAGAGAAACAGAACTTGAAACTCTTATCTAAACGAGAACTTCATCCTAATTCACAACCTGAATTCATTATTTAACAAAGTATAGCTAGATGTTTAAATCAGAAACTCTTAACCAAACCAAAGCCCTTTCAAATTCACAACTCAATTTCGTAATGAAGCTATGGTTTAACCATTTATTAATACCAGAAACGTGGGAGAGTTTTAACCTCAGAAATCGATGGAAGAGAAGAACATGCATCACAAAATAAAGACCTAAATTACAAGAACAGAACAAAAGAATAACCTTTAAAAGGGAAATCCCAGGAACTATAGTCTGGAGAACTCCGTCGAACACCTACTATTCAAACGCCTTGCTGCAGACATGGAGGAAAGGATGAAAGTAGGGTATTGAAAGAAATAGTGGTTTAACAACAATCTCAGAAGCAGAATTTAAAATCTGATCCTACTGAATCACTAATGAAATTTCGAGAACTAGAAAGTGAGAATCGAAATCAGTAAGTAACATCTAGATTTCAAAACAAGAAATTAAGATTCTAAAAACCAGAAATTGAGGAATTAAGAAGAAGGAAGGAAATTACCTCCAGAAGCGGCGAAGAAGGAGACCGAAAGCAGCGAGAGTCGAGCAGTGAGTGAAGCAGAAAGGCGAGAGCAGATAGTGAGACAGAACCGAGAAGCAGATAGTGAGACAGAACCGAGAAACAGAAAGGGAGAAGGGAGCGAGAAGCAGAAAGGGAGAAGGAAGGCAAAGCAGATCGTGAAAAAGGCGAGAAACAGATAGTGAGAAAGAAGGAGAAGAAAACAGATCGAGTAAGAACTAGGGTTCTAGCCTTTCTGTAGAGACAAAACGTGAATGGGCAGAAATAAGTGTTGGGCCAAAACCAAATTAAATCGTGTGGGCCGAGAGAGTTGTTTCTAAATGGGCCAGCATATAATTAGTTGGGCTAGGGTAGTATAGAAATGAAATTGGGCCCAATACAAGAATAAAATCTGGGAAAAATTTTAATAAACGGGCTGACATCCGAAATAAAATCTACCGGGTTGCAACGATTAATTTATTTTGACGGAATAAATGTCTTCTTTTCATAAGACGAGCCTTAATAAAATAATTAGAACAAATTAAGAATTTACTTAGTTAATTAAATCTTTGATCTTAGGAATTTATTTATTGGTTTGCCTATGATTAGTTAAATTGACCCCAACTTTTTAAATGAACCGAGTTATAGATATAAGACGAGATTAGTAGACGGATTTCAATTCTATGCATGCGTAAGTGATAAATTTAATTATGTTAGCTTATAAGAGACTAGACTAGAGCGTTAGGCTTGGAATTAGATTGGTTCGAGTAATTATCTCGACAACCGTTAGTAATCTAATTAGAATTTATTAGACAGGACAACTCGAATAGTGCTAGGAAAATTTGTTAAATTGAGAGTTATTTGGAACTCTTCACTAATGAATTGAATTTCATTACTAGAAACTCAATTCTAAATTGAGAAGCATAATCAAATAAATTATGAAATAATAGCGTATTATTTCATTTTGATTCTCTAAGACGAATTAATACTCACGATGAGTATTTTCCCTCTTAATTACGATTAAGGTGCGGCGAGAGGAAATTCCAGTCGATCTAGACCAGACTTTCATTAGACGAGGAAGCATATCAGGTAGGCTTTCTTTTACAAATCAGAAATCGTATGCGTTATACCAAAAGTATGATTTTCGTTTAGAATGCTTAGAATTTTCAAATGTTATGAAGTATTGCATTGTCGAAAATATTTGTATTTTGGTATGATGCGTATCTGTTGATATTAATCGATTTCGGACCTTTAAAGATTTATATCTTTTAAGGTTAGTGTACACCAAAACCGTGAGTCATCTTAGCGGGTTGGCCGGTTCAGTGTTCGCGGAAAGTGGCCACTTTCCCGACACACAGAATTACAGATATGTATGATTACTTCAGAACTTAGACTGCGCAGTCGAACTTTTAAGATCACAAAAGAATTTAGTGAACATAGGTTCTTTAGTGACAAAATCCCTATGTTGCACTGTATTACGGCAATTGCAAATATATCAGTACGAATGTGATTTCGGCACGTGTTTACTGAGTACTTTCGTACTCAGCCCTGCATATATTTATAAATGTGCAGGTTAAGTCGTGATGACGAAGAGGAAGGCTCAGCGGTGGTTTTTGTCGAACTTTTTAATGTTTTTACTCTCGGTGGTTTATATGTCGTCATACATATAAATCCAGAATATTGATCCAGTTTCCGCTGCCAGACTTATTTAAGCTTTCAGAATTAAACTGCTATTTTATTCGTGTCGAACCAAGAAATTCAGACTTGTACTCGTCCTTTGTGACTTTAGAAGTGGTTGTGACTTCTCTGATTTCGATCTTGGAATTTCGCTCATGTACTTGGGGTGTCTGTGACCCCTAAACCTGTTAAAATCTTACCCTTCGTGGTACGTTTCGTGTTTCATCCTATTTTAAATGTTTCGTATCGTTTATTATCCGTATATTTCCTTTTAGTCACGTTTTCCTCGATTCTACTTAGAGAAGTGAAATGGGGATGTGACAGAACTCCTCGCAAGCCCTAATAACATAAGATTCCATAGTGGCAGATAATATGCTTGTGAATGAAAATAGGTTTTTCTAGATCTATTCAAGTTGACCACGCAGGCGTTAACCTTGTGAAACAAATACACTGGTCAGTTAAACAACTGCTCAGATACCACTTGTTGGTCCCGAAAGAGCAAGGTTTGGTGTATGGGGTGGGAGGGGGGGGGGAATACACCAAATACTAACTTTTCAGTTTACTTGAGTAATTAAGTAGAGAGATTAAGCTTTCTCGCTGGGAGATTGCTTGGGTTGACCGATCAAATTCACTCAACCTGGTTCAATCGATATGTCCAGAGAAAATCTCTCTTGTGAGTTACACATAATAGAAAGCAAGAGTGGTCTTGTTATCTAAATCTGAGTAGTGTGCAGAAGATGGTGGATTTAATTGGTTGCTCTTATATGAAAATCTTTGTAAATGCTTAATCGAATATATTAAGAGTTGATTAAAACGATGCAAGTTTGCGTGCAAGTGAAGGGGTTTAGTGAATAAACAATTGAAAGATAAAATGCGTAAACTAAAGAACACGGATGTTTTTATGTGGTTCGGGAAACCCCCTACGTCCACAGTCCAATCAAACTAGATCGAATTTCCACTACTAGGATAATCTCTCTTCTTTAAACTCGCTGAGAACGAGCCACAAATTCCAAAAAAACTAGACGAAAATTTGTGCACGAATTAGGGTCGTGTACCTTACAACTTGCAGATAAATCTGCTACAATACATCCACGTTAATCCACTTAGAAAACTATTAAGCTAGCGAAGGTATCAACTTCTCCTTCTCGATAACACAAACCTAAACTGAGGATGTGAATAAGTTCACGAGCAACCTTGAACAATTCTGGAATGAGAAATCTTCGTCATTGAATCCTTCGATGTTGCTTAGATTCATGGATAATTTTTCAACACTTAGAACTTCATTGAATCTATCGTGTATGGAAACTTCGTGTATATTTTGTTTGCGTGCACATACATCTTCAAATTTTGCTCCAGCTTTTATAGCTTTTATCGTGTATGGGAATACACCAAATACCAACTTTTCAGTTTACTTGAATAATTAAGTAGAGGGATTAAACATTCTCGCTGGGAGATTGCTTGGGTTTACCGATCAAATTCACTCAACCTGGTTCAATCGATATGTCCAGAGAAAATCTCTCTTGTGAGTTACACATAATAGAAAGCAAGAGTGATCTTGTTATCTAAATCTGAGTATTGTGCAGAAGATGGTGGATTTAATTGGTTGCTCTTATATGAAAATCTTTGTAAATTCTTAATCGAATATATTAAGAGTTGATTAAAACGATACAAGTTTGCGTGCAAGTGAAGGGTTTAGTGAATAAACAACTGAAAGATAAAATGCGTAAGCTAAAGAACACGGTTGTTTTTATGTAGTTCGGGAAACCCCCTACGTCCACAGTCCAATCAAACTAGATCGAATTTCCACTACTAGGATAATCTCTCTTCTTTAAACTCGCTGAGAACGAGCCACAAATTCCAAAAAAACTAGACGAAAATTTGTGCACGAATTAGGGTCGTGTACCTTACAACTTGCAGATAAATCTGCTACAATACATCCACGTTAATCCACTTAGAAAACTATTAAGCTAGCGAAGGTATCAACTTCTCCTTCTCGATAACACAAACCTCAACTGAGGATGTGAATAAGTTCACGAGCAACCTTGAACAATTCTGGAATGAGAAATCTTCGTCATTGAATCCTTCGATGTTGCTTAGATTCATGGATAATTTTTCAACACTTAGAACTTCATTGAATCTATCGTGTATGGAAACTTCGTGTATATTTTGTTTGCGTGCACATACATCTTCAAATTTTGCTCGCAGCTTTTATAGGTTAAGAATTAAAATTCTGACTGTTGGGTTGATTGGCGAGTATTAAATGTTTGATTGACAATCGCATATTTGAATCCATAATTGATCCTCTTGCCTTGTAGACAAGTATTCTTGAGATCTCATTGATTTGGTAATAGATGCGCTAATTGATCTCTTTTCATCTTTGATCTCTGATAGATTCTCCTTCCTTCTTCGAACTTTTATTGGATTATCTTTCCTTTTTTTCGAAGATCCTGATGACATGGCATAAGGATTGGATTCTCTCTAAGTAACTTGGGTGACGCATTGTATACCCAGATGACTTTGAGGATATTAGCTGACTATGCAAACTTCAAGTGACTCATTGTATACCCGAAGATCACATAATCCATCTTAGCGATCTGTAAGGGATAGCTTCACTCTCTGTAATATCCCGCTAATTTCTAAATTATACTTTTAAGTGTTCTAACTATTAAGGGACATAGGTATGATGAAATAAGAATTTTAGGAAAAACCTAGAGCCTGTTAGGACCTACCATGTTAATTTGGCAGACCGACAAAGCTTTTTAAAAGGTTTATTTGAAAAATGAACTTTTCATGCATAAGTCGAAAGTATTTACATATTATACTCCTTGCGTAGAGTTTTTCAAAAGAAAATTATTGGCACTAGGTTTACCCAAAAAGAAGTTCGTATGCAACCGCTACGAATTTTTAAAGTTTAAGCATGTCGTTAAAAAAAATAGTTTTTCCATGCATGACCGAAACTATATCAATATTATAGTCATTGTGTAGAGTATGAAGAAAGGGAGATGTTGACGTTAGGTTTGCTCGAAAAGGTGGTCGTGTGCAGAAGTTACGGCGTTTTAAGATTAAAGCATTAATAATAATATAATAATAATATAATAAAATAAAAATATTAATAAAATATTCAAAACTTACCCTATAAATAAAGGTGATTGACTAGAGCATAAATCGCTCATTTCCTCAGCAGAAACTCTTCTGCTGCTTCTTCTTCTTCCCTCTTCTTTTCTTCTTCTTTCTGTAATTTTCGAGTATCGAGGTTCTGCGAGTTTGAGAATCGAGGATCGGTTCAGGTCAAGGTACGTCAGGGTAAGGTCGAAGGTAGGCATGGAGCTTGACAAAGGTGGCTTAGCCGCCGTCGAGTCACTGCCGCCATCGCTCCGATGCCGTCATTTTCTTTGTACATTTGGTCTATCAGACGGCTAAGGTCCCTTAAGATTTTAAGTTTCTGATCATAAGATCTATTACTCTGCCGGATTGAATTTTAGATTTGGATCCCGGTTAAAATCATCATATCATGATTTATTGCATTATTTTCATGTTTTTCTAAAGGGAAAATATTCATGGTCAATCATTTTTCAATAAAATTTATAGTGCATGTAGAGAAAAAAATATAGAATTTTCTGAAAGACGTTTCATTAATTTTCATCGGTCCAATTTTCATAGATCTGAAAAAGACTACGAATCTTCTCGATTAAGCTTCGAGGTAAAGTTGCATATCTAAAAATGTTTATACATATTCCTATAGGGAATTATGTCTGGAGTATTTTTGCATTCTTGGCCAAAATCATTTGAAAGTCCGGTTACTGCCAAATTAATTTATTACGTGATAAAAATAATAATATTGAGCCTAAAAATTTAGTACAACTTATCTATAGTTCCTTTTTGGAAATTAAAGTCAAAATATATTCCCTATGACTAATAGGTACCTAGCACTGAAATTTGAGCTCATAAGGATTTACGGTTTTCCCGTAACCGAGGAATATCATCGGTGAAAGGTTTGGGATATATACGTATTTTGAGTTATTAAACTCTTTTCTCTAAATGAAAAAAAATACATGGATCTCTGTTAAAATATTTTCACGAAGGTATCGACTGTTTAATGCTCTTATCGACCGTCGGAAGTTCTTATTCGGCCTAACACGTTGATTTAAGGACTGTGATCACTTAGTCTCTACCGCGTTTGATCACCATCGAGTTTTGACTCATGCTATGTTAGGGTGTACGGTTCGCCGAGCCCTATTTGACTGAATGTTTATGATCCGTCGGTGGTAAAAGGCCCAGGACATAACCTATATAAGAGTAACGTCATGCCGGGTCATGTTTAATTTATGCACAAATGTTTTGCTTACTTAGAAGTTATTTTTGTTTTAAAACCTTCTAAGGTAAGTATACTGAACAGAGACTATGTTTATCGTTTTATGAAAAACTCAACTGAGTGCACTAGTACTCACCCCACGTTTTACAAAAATTTTCACAGGCTAAGGAAGTAGGATGATATGTGTGGCTGAGGAATGCTGTTATTGGGTTGACGATTGCTTCATCACGAGAACGGTTTACCGTTCTATACATAAGAATTTCCGCTGCCATACTCACGTATGTTATAATATTTATGAAATAATTATCATTCACGTATATGTGTGTGATAATATATATGTTTAAAGTCTAAGATCATTTTCTCATTCCACGAAGGCCTCATCGGCCATTATTAATAAAAGTTCATGTTGTCATATTATCATTGTACATTACATGCATACACGTGCATAGGAGAGCTTAGAAGTAGTCGGTCCCTCTTGGACGCTCAACTCCTCGGCCCCTTTGTGTAGTGTTCGAGCGAATGCCGACCACACTTGGTGAGCTGGGTGAGTGACTCCTTTTTGCGAGTTAGGCTCACTAACCTCCGCCTTTGATCGACAGTTCTTATTGGATGATTCGGCCTCTCGAGGATTCTGGATTACCGTTTCTTTGAGATGAGCTGTATTATCTCCAACCCCGTCTTTCATATTGGATGATTCGGCCGCTTGGGATTCAGGATTACCGTTCCCATGTATCGAGCTGTATTATCTCCAATTCATTTCATCTTGGATGATTCGGCCGCTTGGGATTCAGGATTACCGCTCCCATGTATCGAGCTGTATTATCTCCAAATTGCATATGATTCATTTTAGATTCATTATTATAGACATTGTCTTTGCATTGTTTAGCTGTTTGGGTTGTAAAATGGCATAGTCAAAGTTATAGAGGAGATGCTTTCCGATTTTCAAGGACAACTCTCTCTTATAATGCATACGAACACAATGCCCCATTTCTTCCCTGCTTCTTTTATCCCCGCCCAGTCATGCCCTTGGCGCGTACGCCGTCCCTCGGGATTTGGGGCGTGACACTCTCTATGCTGGTCAGGTCAGGTTCGCTTCCAGCGAGGTTTTCTGGTCCAATTTTGCTACTTAGGTTGATAAGAACAGTTGAGTACAAAACAGGTTTGGTCCAGATTGAGGGACCTTATCGGTTTGTCTACTTACTTTAGGTTCACTACTTTTGTTGTTCCCGGAAGAGCAAGGTTTAGTGTGTGTGTGTGGGGGGGGGGGGGAATACACCCAATACAAACTTTTTAGTTTACTTGATAAAATTAGCTAGGGAGATTAAACTTTCTCGAAAGGATATTGCTAGGTTGACAGACCAGGTTGACTCACCAGGTTCACTACTGATCTGTCCATATAATATCTCTCTCGTGAGTTATGCAAAGCAAATAGCAAGAGTAATTTTGTTATCTAACAATGTGTAGTGTGCGGAATATGGTGGAGTTAATATGTTGCTCTTATTAGAAAACCTTTGTAAATACTTAGCCAAATATATTAGAGTTAATTAAAGCAATACAAGCTTGCGTGCAAGTGCAAGGTTAGTGATAAAACAACTGAAAGATAAATATGTAAAGTAAATAACACATTTATTTTTACGTGGTTCGGGAAACCCCCTACGTCCATGGTCCAATCAAAACTAGATTGGATATCCACTACTAGGATAAGCTCGCTTCTTTAAACTCGTTTGAGAACGAGCCACAAGTTTCAGTCAAAACTAGTAAGAGCCTTGTGCACAAATAGGGTCGTGTCCCTTACAACTTGCAGATAAATCTGCTACAATACATCCACGTTAATCCACTTAGAAAACTACTAAGCTAGCGAAGATATCAACTCTCCTTCTTCTTGATAAGACAGAATTGAATCGAGGTTGGTTGTGATAACGTTCACGAACAGCTTTGAACAATTTCTGGAATGAGAAATATCCTCGTTGAATGCTTCAATGGATGAGTAGATTTCTGAGCAGAGTTTCAGCTTTGAATAATCACGCGTATGTTCATCTTATCTCTCCAGATGTTCGCAGCATTTATAGGCTCGAAATTGAAATTCTGACTGTTGGGTTGATTGGCATGCATTAAATGTTGATTGTCAATCATAGATTTGAATCCCTGATTTGATCCTCTTGCCTTGTAAAGAAAGATTGACGAGATCTCCTTGATTATAGAAGCATATAGCTAATTGATCTATTTCCTTCTTTAAACTCTGATTGATTCACCTTCCTTCTTTGAGATATCTAATGACGTGGCACAAAGGATGAGATTCTCTCTCAGTACATTGGGTGACACATTGTATACCCAGATGACTTGGGGAAAATCATATGACTATGTACAACTTCAGATGACGCATTATATATCCGAAGACTACATAATCTCTAATTAAGTGATCTGTAAGGGACATGTTCACTCTCCACGCTGGTCTGGTCATGTCAGGTCAGGTTCACTCCAGCGAGGTGGTATGATCCAGTTATGTTCTTTAAGATGTTAAGAACAACTGGGTGTGGAATAGGTTTGGTCCAGGTTGACTGACCTATATCAGGTTGTCTGCTTGCATCAGGTTCGCTGGTCTTCTTCCAGATTTCAAAAGACTATCTAAACTAGATGAATTCCTATAGGACAGAACACTTAACGTTTTTTAGTCCTTTACATTTTAAGTCATCAACTAACCTGGTCTAAAGCAAAAGACATGCTTGCTCCTTATCAGGTTCACTTATGAAGAAAGTGATCTCCCTGTTACACTTTGAGCAGGTTGGGTCTAACAAGAAAAATAATAAAATAAATCTAAGTTTGTTTCGAAATAACATCATCAAAACCAAATATTGTGAGGGTTCCCAACAGGTTTTCTTCCAAGTATCAGAAGACTAACTAGATCAGATGACTTCCTATAGGACAGAACACTTAGCGTATTCAGGTCCTTTATATTTTAGTCATCAGCTAACCTATTCTAAAAGGTTGGTTAACTATAGATAAGACTTTTTAACTTAGTCATTTCTTTACAACATACCAACGCTAGAGAATTAGAATCAGACTTGGTCCCTATCAAGTTAACTTTTAAATCAAGTGATCTCCCTGTTACAACCCGAGCAAGCTTAGTCTAGCAAACAAGACGTAAAAATAAATCTAAGCGTTTGTTTTGAAATAACATCATCAAAACAAAATATTATGAGGGTTCCCAACATTCTCTCTTTGGTCATTTTTTATCTCGATTCGTACCTTAGGCCGGTAGTCCTGAAAAACAATTAAAACACATAATCTAGGTCCAACTGCTACAACAACATAGATAAAACACGAGCATAAGGAATATGAAAACACAAGTTTAGACGACCAAAAATAGGTTAAAAAATCCCTCCGCACCCAAAACTTTATTTGTCCTCAAGCATAACTGACGGGGATCAGTCGTCATCACCCAATCAAGATAAATTTATGAGTTTTTTTTATCATTTACACTAGGTTCTGCTAGTGGTAAGTATAAGGTCAATCCCACAAGGAGTGTGTACTCTCTCTCTGTTACAATTTTATATTTTTATAGAGGGACCTGAAATAAAACAAAAGAAAAATAAAAAGCATAAACGATACTTGGTTTGGGCTTAACTTGTTATGCCTTAATCAACTCCTTGGTCATCGGTGTAAAGATTCTCGTTGCATACACGTGTCGTTGCTTAAGGCAAATGTAAGTTTGTGGTTTCCCCCTCGGCTAATCACTACGACCTGTCGCTTGGACAACGCAAGGCTCCGGTTCGTCCGCCAGAAAGCATATCACCAAGGCAATCCCTTATTTTACTTGTCACATAGCCACCAAGGCCCCACCCAGTATACTTTTTCAGCTAAGAAGATAATAGTTACCCACTCCAGTATACCCAACTGGACATTAGCGGGGTTGCGCAACCACGGGCACTCCATTCTTAGACGCCTCGCCCGTGACATCCCCATCCACATCACCATACTAATCCCTTTGACTAGCAAGGTTGAATCCAATTGACCCTTTGGGCTTCCAGTACTTAGTTGTAACCTCACATTGCCCAAGATGCTACCGTCCAAATAACACCAAGGATTTGATCAAGTTGTATAAAAATCAGATCTAGTGTTTTAGGAACACACACATGCAACTATGTTGGCCAAGTTAGACCTCACAATGATAAGTTGATTTTAGCTAAACTTGTTTAACCCAAACAAAGTATTAAAATACCAAGACATAAATAAAGGAACGAAAAAGAAAAGATAAAAGAAAACGTACTAGAATTAAAATAGAATACGGAAAGCAATTCATGGCAGGACCAACCCTGACCAAGGCAAATTAAATACAAGAAAATAAAAGGTGTGCGAAGGCTTCGTTTCTTCCCTCTTAAACTCTCAAAACATCAACTTGTAATATACTAAGAAAAAGAACGAAGAGTGTGAGTGGTTCATGCAGCAGCGGCTCTCCTCCACGTACTTCACGCTATGTTGTCCTTATCTATGTGCTGACTGTTTCTGCAATCAAAGCCTTATATAGAAGCTGAGTGGGCTATGGGCCAGACCCATGACGTTCTGAGCAAGCTAGGGTTTCAAGGGTTTGTTTCCTTGCATAAACAACTCCAGAAATATTCATCCCTGTCATCAATGAGGTCCAAATCGTGCATATCCATTGTGTGTGGAAATAAAGATTTTTTTCCTTATTTTCTCACTGCTGTTAGGATCTTTCGTACCTTGCCCAAGGACTGGGTTGCCTTCCAACTTGCCTGAACTTTCCTTTCTTCTGCTCCAAGCTTATCCAGGTGTCATAAAGTATTATGAACGAACGTTCTCATCGCCGTCTTGCTCAAGGTCTTGACTTGTGCATCGTCTTGCTCAAGTCTCAAAGTCACATAGCCTAAATCTCAAACGGTCAAAGCAAGTAGAGAGTGAGAACATAAATTGAGAAATTATTATCAAGTAGATTAAGATAGCAGTCAAGTGAACATATGAGAAACTTCATCACCCACTCAGCACTCCGTGTTTAGGGTTTAGTGTTTACACTCGGAAGACTACTTGATCAAGGTAGTTCCATAGGCTTGTCTGCCTTCTCAAAGTCTCCACCCTCTTAGCATGGTCAAGGCGTCTATCCTTAGGTCTTCATAGGGTTGTAATGTGATTTGAGACATAGGTAGGAAAATTTTGGGAACTAGGCTAAGGTCGGTATGAACTAATGTCTTGGGTAATTCCTTGACTTTTCCCGGGCCCTAGCACACTTGACTTCTTCCGGGCCCTAGCACACTTATTCATGGGGGTATATATTTTTTGATTTTTCTGAATTTTGTATACCCCTTACCCTTTTTGTTTTTATAATATTTATTTTTTTGATTTTTTTTGGACTGCCCAACTAGAAGCCAAGACAGTTAGTCTGGGGGGTGTTTCTCGCCCTTCTCCTTGCTCCTTATGTTTTTTTCTTACCCTAGATTCACTTGACCAAAGGTAAGCTTATCTTTTATGGATATAAATATGTCTTGGTAGACGTTTTTTGGCTCTGGGCTTTTAACAAAAAAGGTGCCTAAATCATCTAGAGTCAAACAGCTGCTGGGTCTTGACCAAGAGGACAGACAAGTTCTATCACAAACCGAGTCAAACATCTTTATACACGGAGAAAAAAAAACATGCTAAATAGAGGCATATAGTATTTTGGCTCAAATCTCACAAGGTTCATGCTCACAAGACTGCTTTTTCGTCATACTCTATTGTCCTAGAACGTGCTCAAACATCCACGTTAAACATCTATCACAAACCGAGTCAAATATCTGTCACCTATCATGCTCAAGAGTATGCATACAACATGTTGGCAAGACTCACAGACTCAAGACACAAACAAATAAGACAAACAAAAAACTGGGGGCCTCTCCCACTCACACATTTTGCTCAAAACAAAGTGTTAGAATGGTAAGGTTCCAAAACAACAAAAAAGACACGAAACAAGATAAAAACAAAAACAAAGGGAGGACAAACTTAACAAGACTCAAGCTTGAAACCTATCAGACTTGGGCAAGGAATGCGAGTTGGGCGGTTAGATTTCCCATATGGTCAAGACGCTGGTCTGGTTGGGTGGACAGGTAGGATATTATTTGCAACTACTATCTTCCTCAACCTCTACATCATTTTTCCTTTAGTTTCTGACTCTGGTGCCAATCGCCTTGGCCAAGTCTGCACATGTGAACCAAAACAATGATGAAAACAGTATCATTGAGATTACATAACCGACTTGAGTTTTTATTCTTCACTTTATAAGCATATCTTTTTCTTTTTCTTATTCATTTTAAACATGGAGAATATTAAGGACAATGTTCACCGGGTTTGTACTCTGAATGTTCGGGTTCTCCCGATGTGGTTTCCCATACCCATCTCTTTTGTAAAGTGTGAATTTTTCTTAAAGAGAGCAGGTAGAATCCTTATATACTCTTATTTTAGCGAATTCACAAAGATGTTAGAACAATGTCAATTTATATGGTTATTCTCATGAGGTGTGAACAATTAGGGGTTCCCTAATGTAACATCATGCGATTTCCCGTGCTCATGGTTCACAGAAGAGCATAGACCTCTCGACATGTTCATTTGTATGATTAAACCTAGATACACAATAAGTGGTAATAAACAACTAGTCAGTCGAATCAATCAAATCATGTCATCATGCATCACTATATTGATCATTCTACTATGATTAAGAATCTACTCATATGTTCCCCACATTCCTATGATCATCTAACATTTTATAGCACTAATCAAATCAAATCAATCTAAGTGATTTCAAATCATATCATATCGCAAACAACATACCACAACTCGATTTAACCACAAGATATCAAGTCCAAGTTTCTTAACAACAATCAAAATTTTGCAACAAACACACTAAATCAAAAATGAATGCATGTACGTATGAGACACCCCCACGAAAATAGAGCAATGCTCTCATTCCAGAAAGTAAAGAGTTATAAAGTAGAGATAAGAAAGACATCCCTGAAGTCCTGCATTTCGTGTGAAACAGAAAAACTAAAACAACCTGAAACGAACTAAAAACAAAGAAAATAAAAAGGTTAGCTGATCACACACTCACACCAAAGGAAATAAAGCATAAAATGTGAGATAGCATGGGTTGCCTCCCACTAAGCACTTCTTTTACGTCACTAGCTTGACGTGACAGCTCACTCAACCGGGAGTGTCAGAAATAGGCATTAACTCCATAACTTCAGAAATGGAGTTGTTTTCGAGGTATGGTTTGATTTGATTCCAATTTACTTGAAATGGCATCTCTCCCTTTTTGGCATCTGCTTTATCGCTCTTTTCGTGTCCTTGCCTTCTTCTTCAGTGACGCTCTTCTCATCAACTTCATGTACTAACACCTCTTCACTACTGAATTACTACAAGGTAGAATTCTTAACCAAAGAATCAATAGTATTTATGTAACAACAATTATCAATAAAATCAACAGAAGGCTGCTGCAAGTAATACTGTTGCTGCTGAAATTGGGGTCGTCCATTAACAAAATTCTGGAAGTTTTGTGCTCCTTGCCCTTGATCTTGTGGTTTCCACCTCGAGTTTTGCTGATTCCTCCACCCCTAATTTTGTTGAGGAGGTTGAGGTTGGGGCGTGAATCCCTGTGCGGCGTAAATCTCAGCTTGTCCTTCAAGCGTCATATCGGCCATTCAATGGCATTCATTCGCAGAATGGCCAAAATCTCCACAAATCCGACATTGCTCCGGCGTGACTGGCTGCCATCTGCTTTTTCAGGTCAGGGCTAGTAGTCACTGCACTTGCTCCCATATAGTGGGGTCGAGATGATTTCTACTGTGAACTTGTCGCTAGTGTCTCAAAGATTTCATTCATCTCCTCGGCAGTTTTGACTGCGATATTTCCCCCTGCAGAGCTGTCCGCCATGAATTGTGTGGTCTGAAGTAGACTGTCGTAGAAGAACTTACATATCATTCATCTCCCATATAGTGGGGTCGAGATGATTTCTACTGTGAACTTTATGGAATGGCTCGTCATGAGTTTGCAAGAAATTCATAATTTTAGTACGTACCACCTGAGTTTTATTATGCGTGTAGTACTTCAACATGAATTTCTCGCAAACTGATGCCCATGTAGTGAGTGAGCCAGGTGGAAGCGATAAAAACCAAGACTTTGCTCGGTCTTTTAGCGTATACGGAAAAGCACTTCAGTTTCAGTTGATCCTCCGTCAGTGAGAGTAGAGGGAAAGTCTGCACCACCGTGCAGTATTCTCGAATAAAGGTAAGAGCATCTTCACTTGACAGTCCGTAGTAGACTGGTAGAAGCGACTGCTGGTGCCGTTTCAACTCATAATTTCTGACTGCTGTCGACCGAATGATACCAGAACTTGAGGTGCCGAATTTAGGCCTGGTGAAGTCGCCCATATATCTGGACCTATCTCCATTCTCCTCGGTCATTTCTTCGAAAAGCTGTGAAAGAGAGAATTCATCAATGAACTCGAGGTCTCCTCTTAATGAGGCCAAAATTTTCCGTCTCTGGTGAACGTTGTCGATGAAGGGCGTTAGAAGATGATTATTACTGCGACGACCTTGCATACACAATACTAAACGAAGACGTCAAACGCACCACAATAATGAAGAAGATGTAAACATAATAGAAATAAAAATAAAAAGAAAAAGACTCAAGGACTAAAAAAAATGAATTAAATCGCCTAAAGTCTTCCCCGACAACGGCGCCAAACAAAATTTTGACTAGAATCATTTGAGTCGCTCACAATCTAACGAGGTCGTCTAGCAATAATAAGTCAGCCCAAGTTGTAATCTCAAGGAAGACTTAGCAGGGTAATTTAATTCATTGTTTGACACGAAAGTAATTAAAGATGATTTGAAAATTTCTATAACTAGGTGAAGAGTATAAATTGCAATAAAAGATCAATCCTAGACTAACAAAAATAAATGCACGCATGATTGAAAGAAATGAATTTAAAGGAAACAATAAATCATAATCTAAAGAAAGGAAGAACAAGCATAATTAAAAGACATGAATTTAAAGAAAGCAATAAATCCTAATCTAATGGAAATAAAGCAATCATAATTTAATTATATGGAATCAAGAAAGCAATAAAGAAATAGATCATAAATCAAAGAACAATTAAATTCATTCATTGCATACCAAGGAATTTAAGAGCAATTAAATAAATAAAACTAGGTCTTGTATTGAAAAGAGATGAATCTTCAATGTAGAACTTGAATTAGAAACAACGAATTGAATGTTGCGAATGGCTAACCTTCAAAATTGAAATACTAAACTAAAACATAAAAGGGAATCAACTAATCTAAGCACTGGAAATATAAATCTCGCTCCCTAGAACCCTAGGAAACGATTAGAAATTGAAAAGTAGACGTCCATAGGTGTGAAATCGCGTCGCCTATTTATATAAGTCGCCAGGTCAGTGGTCGCGTAAGGTCAGCGACCGCTGACTAGGTTGGTCCCGTGATCCGTGAGCAGCCATTGGGCCAGCTTCCCGAGCCAGCCGCTGGGGTCAGCGGCCGCTGAGGTGTCGACGGTCGCTGACCATGGCTTTCGGTTGTCGCGTGCATTTATCCTCTTGATTCACGTGAGCTATGGTCAACAGCCGCGGGGTGTGTGCGGTCGCTGACTTGGCTATACATTTTTCCATGACTTCTTTCGTGCTCTTTTTGGTCATTTTTTATCCCGATTCGTACGGTAGGCCGGTAGTCCTGAAAAATAATTAAAACACATAATCTTGGTCCAACTGTTACAAAAGAATGGATAAAACACGAGCATAAGGAATATGAAAACACGAGTTTAGACGACCAAAAATAGGTTAAACATCTGATAAGATCACTATAGAACTCAATGTTCATTTGAGTAAGAACCGAGTTGATTTGGTTGCTCAAGAAGACTATGCAAGGGTGATTGGATGGTTGGTGTATCTTACAAATTGCACTCGACCAGACATAGCATGTGTCGTGAATAAGTTGAGTCGGTTCACGAGCAATCAAAGCAAAGAGCATTGGAAAGCTCTCGTGAGAGTATTGAGATATTTAAAATGTACTCAATACCATGGACTAAAATTTTTGAGATACCATATAGTACTTGAAGGGTGATGTGATGTGAATCGGATATCCGACACTAAGGATTCACTTTCAACAAGTGGATATCGGTTTAAGATTGGGGGTGGAGTTGTCTTGTGGAGATCCACAAAACAGACGTGTATAGTCCGATCCACCATGAAATCAGAATTCATAACTTTAGACAAAGTTGGTGAAGAAGTCGGCTGAGAAACTTTCTGGAAAACATTCCATGTTGGTCGAAGCGAATGCCTCCGGTGATGATTCACTATGATAGTCAAACTGCTATCGGGAGGACGAGAAGTAACTTGTATAATGGTAAATCTCAACATATTTGTCAGCGACACAATACCTTGAAATATTTGATCAAAACTAGAGTTATTTCAATTGACTATGTGAAGTTAATATTTTGCTCTTTGATTATATTATTTAACAAGTTTATTATATTTTTTATATATATACATATTTTAAATAATTAATAAAATTTTAATGTACTTTAAAAAAAACATTACCATAATAGAGTAAGATATATCGAAAAAAAGGTAATACATCGATTTATAAAACTTTATATTAAAATTAAGATATTATTACCCAAAATATAGTAAAGTAACAATACAAAATTTTTCATACCAAAAATAATGATAAGATATAAGCAATTAAATTTTAATAAGCTAACCATATGAATAATCGATAAATCTTTCATATTTGATTACTTTATAATGAAATATCCCGTAACATTAAAGAAATATTAAACTATTTACATGAAGCAAACACAGGACCAAAAAAGGGAACATCCTATTACATACACCTTATCTCACATACAATAACAAGCCATTATTATAAGCTACACTGCGCAATCACAACTTCGAAGAGAATGAAAAAGAAAACATTGATCAGAAATGAGATGAAATCACAGTGAATCCACGGCTTCACCTTGCTGCTTTGCAAGATATTTTTCCCTTCTTTCTTTCTGCAACAGAGATGGAGATCGGTAAACTACACACATAAAATGGATAGCGCAACATATGTAAAGAACGAAAACGTACCCATTCATCGATAACAAGGCCTTCGCCAATCACCTTTGGACCTGCATCTGCCGGGGGCTTCTTCCGTGTTTCTAATGCAGCATCAGCTTCAGCCAATTGGCGGTTCAGCTTTTCAAGTGCCTTTATTACACAGAATGTCAGGCTCTTATATTGAAGGAAAAAAATCATGCTATGGAATTTAACATAACAAACAAGATTTAATTGGTCAGCGGCACTTACAGGACTAGGACGCTCTGGATCGAGGAAAACAACCCGCATCACACGCTCAACTATTACTTCTTCTCTTTGCTCGTCAAACTGCAGAAAAATCTCAAATTACTCAAAAAGATCTCGGATTTGATATTCTAATACATCTATTAGTAAATTAATTGAGAAGCAGAAGTGTTACAGTAATTGATCATTCTTATTGGTGACGATTCAACAATATGGCCCTACTAAATTGAAACAAAAAAAACATATTAAGTTGGAGAGTTCGATGGTTACACTTTTGCATTTTAGCATATGGTTTCTATCTTTTAAACCTAAGGGCAAAGCCATATAGACCTTTCAGACAAACTAGACTATCTCTGATTGGAAGATTTTGATTTACGGTTTACTGAACAACAAGAAAAGCTTATGGTTGGTTCTAATAAGTTAAGGTTGTAATGAACTTCCTATCATTTAACACCCATTTTGGCAGTACTTTTGTCAAATCATAAGAACAATTACACATACGGAGTCATTTGAACTCCATCCTAAAATCCAAATCTATATTAGTGCATTATAACATTGACTGCACATTGACAAACATTACTGAAATCAAGCTTGCAGATACTATCATAATGCTTACCAGCTCAGGCACATAATCTATCCCTTCTTTCACCTTGAGGCTCATGATTTTGAACTTAACATTGCGCTTCAATTTCATAGCCTTTTCTTTGTTTTCAGGAAGCTCCATAAACTTGAATACTGCCAACCGAAACAGTGGAAAATTTTGTCTTAAATGGAAGTATCAAATTCCACCAGGAAAGCAAAGTGAAAGCTTTTCCAACATTTTCCATTGAGATTAACCATGTCTACCTATAAAAGTAATGAAGGAGCTGAATAATTACCAGTAGCTATTATGCTTTCTCCAGGAGAAAGGATACCTCCAGGTGGTCGCATGTAACAGCTCTTTGGAGCAGTAGTTTGAAACTAATGAAAGAAAGGAGTAACTGTCAAATGTCAATTCAGTTTTACATCACTACTTTCCTCATAGACACAAATGTTGCATATCATTTGAAATTCATAAGATCAATATGTTAATATGGAATCTAAATAAACAATGGGGAAAGGGTCAAATGCGCTCTTAGTTTTTTCGCCAAGGATTAAGTAAGCCCCCAAAGTATTTTTAGGTACAAACAACCCTTAAAAAGTTATAATTCTTAATATGCAAAGCCCCTCTTACTATTAACCTTCCAAATTAGCTTTTGCTAAATTTTCCCTACCTTTTTATTCTATTTATTTTCATTTTTGAAACATTGAAAACTAGCTATGATTGATCATCAAAGGAGGCAAGCCCCCCCATCTTCCGCATATCTTGCTCGTCCGACATGGCATGAATCAAAATTAATTGCATTCCCCGTTAGTAGTGTAATATTATTTTAGTTTTTGATAAAAGTTCTATATTTTTTTACACCTCATCATTATTATTACAATAATATTTCTGGACACTTTTAATTTTATTATAATATAGCTTGATGGCATATGCATAATATATATAATCTGTGGTAAGTTTCTCCATTCTGCTATTTTCATTTATTAGTATATAACAAATTTTGCATGTAATATACAATAATCACGATAAGAATAATTCAAAGAAGTGACACGAAATGGACTAAAGTAGATGTGTTCCCGGCTACAATTCGATTCGAACTGTAACCGAAGCATGACTATAAAGATTCACAGTTCGAAATCGCATCTGTGAAGGCGGTATGACAGTTCCAATTCCGAGCCGACCGTTCTTTTAAAAACACATTAAAAATGTGTATTTTTATATTTATATATATTAAAATATAATTTTATTAGTTAGCTACAATAATTCTATATAATATAAAAGATAAAATTGAATTAAAATTACAAAAAATCTATTAAAATAAATATTGAGGACGACAGTTTGCAACCATGAACATTTGGATTCGGAAACTAAACCGTTCCCTACATATTATGGTTCCCAAAACCGTCAATTATGATTCGATTATGGTGCACGGATCATAGAATTCTTTTTAACGCCTATAGACCGAGAAGAACTACGCAATAAGCAACGATATTAACAGTAATAAAATACTGGTAAAGCTTAATGGAAACTATTTTTTTTTCTGATATTATACTGCTGTAAAGATCAACAAACAGAATTTCAATTAAAAAAATGAAGAAAGTGACTCAACATGGAATATCTTCCAAACCACCCAGAAGACAGCAGTAAAAAATAATAATATCAGAACAGAATTACCTTGAAGGCAACTGGAGACTTGCTTGAGTTTTTCATCCCAACAGCGCTCCTTCCCTGCTTTCCCGGTTCATCTTTTGCATTCGAATTAGTTAAGAAAAGTCAAAATTCCGAAACCACAACGCAATTACTCGAATCAAAACAAGCAGAGACAAATTTCAATTTTCACATTAATTATACGAAATCAAATTCAGTTTCTAAGAAAAATAAAACGACAACACAGAATTGGAACCAAGTCAACTCGCAACTCACAAGGGAAGTAAAGTTTGTTGGAAGGATCGAGGCGGAGCCTCCTCCTCGCAGGGAGAAGCGATCTGGCAACGGAGGACACGGCAGAGGATGAACGGTTGTTGGAGGCGGCGGTGCCGCTCGGGTGAGTGAGATTCTGTGATTGACTTTGGAGATTATGAGAGGAGGATGTAGAAGAAGCAGTACCAGACTGCCAGAAAGGGCAAATCCGCCACTTGTTGTGGCGGTGGTGATGGTGATCGTCGATTATCGCCATTGACGGGCGCAATTTGCTGCTCGGAGCTCCGATAATTTCTGGACTTATTAGAAAAGCGGTAGTTGACTCTGAATTGCAAAGTTTGTAATTTGCAGAAAAGTCAAGATGATACGAGTTTATATAGGGCAGGAAAAGTTCATAATATTTTCATTTTTTAAAAAGAGAAAAAATAATAGCGTAAAAGAGGTTGAATCAGGTGAGTCTCATCATACGCACCCAACCCATACTATACATATGTTTTCATGAACTACTTACATATGCCACTATTTTTTTATAAAAAAAACTGTTTTGCATGTAGTTAATAATATAATAAGGAGTGTAGGTAGCTATAAAAAAATATAAGGGTACTCGTACCTGTTTACAAAATTATATATTTAAAAAAATATTTTATATTATTTTATATTTATCTATAAAATATTTTATATATTATAAAATATTTAGAAAATTAAATTAAATTATATTTATATTGAATTATAATTAGTTTAAATTAAAAAAATAAATAAATAATAAAAAAAAATATTTAAAATTAAAATAAAGAATAACAAAAATCGGTACCTTAATAGGTACCAAACGGTCGGTATCCGGTTAATCGGTAAAATAAGAGTGTCTGATAACGATTCTTAAAATTTGAACTTTTCTTCTTTCAATTAACCGGTTTATCGGTATTACACAAATTGACACCCTATCAATGAACTATGAAAACACTCGTACTAATATTTAAGATATTATTTTAACTTTATTTTCCTACATCGTTTATTTCTGTTATACTTTTTATTGAGCTAAATTAGTCTTTAATACATCTCCCCAAAACAAAACTAAATGAATGCAGATTGCATGTTAGAATATCAATGATTTGGTTTTTACGTTGCAATGACAAGCCATAAAATTGCTTATGACATTTATCATTTTTGCACTATATATATGCTTGGATTAACGTGATTGTCGGATCCCTTCAAAAGAAAAAAATGGTAGATATATTTACCATAGAATTGTCGCATAATTGTATTTTTGATTTGTTCAAAGGTCACACATACTGGGTTATATCCTCATTCTCACACCATACATAAATAAAAGAAAATCAAACCTAATAATATAATCATACTTAAATAAATGTATTGGATTAGTAATTATAAATATATAGTTTTGATAATTAGGAAAAATTGGAATAGAGTGGATAAACACGTATTTATATCTTTACCTGTAATTGGAATAGAATTGACATTTTTAATGGAGTGGTTATCTGAAAAATGAGGTGCAGATATTTAGTTAGTTTATTAAATGTGGCATTGTAATATCGGAGAGAGCTTTTGTGTTATCCTTTTCCAGCTAATAAGTAATAAGGGAGGCAGATCAGAGGCGTACAATTCGGACGTCAATGCGAGTTTTAAAATGTTTTATTTGGATTTGAAGTCCGCTCACACGCCTATTGTTTCTTATCTAATTCATCTACTTACAAACATAAGATTCCCATAAAATAAAAAACTCTTAAGACTTTTTAATTTTTTTTATAACTACATGTCCAATTATGCCCTCGATGTACTGCTAATATTTTGAACCATTTGAACGAGTAAAACGTTGTGTCTACTTAATGAGAGGAGGTTAATATTAAAATTAATAAATTTTGGAATCAAATTTTTTGTGGCGCGATTCTATATTTTATATAATTCTAATTTCTAAAATTATGTATATTATTACTATTGAAGATAATTAAAAAATACTCTAAATTATTCATATTATATTAAATATATTATGAATTTTTAAAAATATTAAATTCATAAGTATATGAAATATATTTTGAAAATTCTACAACAATATCCTAACGTGGCACACTGAATGACACTTGTAAAAGTGGTCATATAATTAACAAAAAATTCAAATCGATATATTTTATAAAAGTTATCATTTTGTTACGTATTTGAATAAATAGGAAAACAAAACTCTATTAACAAAATTCAAATCAGTGGCGTGCGTGTGTTGACTTAGTGGTAGTGAGGTTAATACCCAAGACTACGGTCTTGGATTCGAATCCTCTGTGACGCGGCCATTTAATTTAAATCAAATGTAATCTAATTTTTAAAATTTAAATCAGTGCACTTTCGTTTTGAAACCTATTCCATAAGTGGGCATCTCCGAATCTCCTTCATAAGTTTACAAGATAAACTCGAACATGTATATATTGGCATCTTTTTAAAATTTAAATCAATTGAAATCTCCACATCGTTACGAACCCAATATTGTAAACATCTTATTTTATTCATGATTTTTTTATCTTTACTAGTGCGTGGTCTAGTGTGATGTATGGAGAATTAATAGATAATTAATATTCATTTCGTTTATTAAAAGTATATTGTGAGAAAATTGATACATATTTAAAAATATATAAAATGTATTTTTGGTCGAGAATGAAACCTCAAATGTAATATATGATGTTTAAAATATTGATTGTTTTGTGTGTATATGTTCAAAAACGAAAACAACAAATTCTTGATTGACAGTCCAAGCGGATAATAAAATAGCACCCTCCTTGATAGATGAATTGAGTATTACTTTATTTGAATAATAATAATAACCGATTTAATACTAATTAAACTGTAGTATTAAACTATGTTACTATAATACACGGATTTAATTATCTTTTTTATTGCACATAAATGCCTAAAATATATTTTTTAATGTCAAATAATCGGGTTGTACCATGTTGTCCGAGCCCACTATGCTTGAGGTCATTTTGCATTGAACCAAGTCAACCTTAAAATTAAATATTTACCAAAAATAAAAAATGAAATGGGTGTATATTTGGTGATAAATTAAAATGAATAAAAAAGTGTCACCATTCACGAAATTATTACTCACTCTACTCCGACGTGTATTAAAAGGTTGTTTAATTAAAAAATTGTATATTGTGTGGAATTTAACTATCACTTAATTCATTTTTTGTAATTGAGTTGTGTGTAGCATCTGAATCAGTTACCCAAAAAATCATTCAACAATTTTGTACATATCAAAATGACAAAATGAGTAAAAAAATATTTTTTATTAGATTACATGTATAAATAATTCATAGAACAAATGAAGAGTTCACATAAGAGAGAAAAGCTCAACATACAGATCAACTGTCTCGAGTACAGATTGATCACCATCTGCAAACATCGATATGTGAAATAAATGCAACCTCAACATTATTTAAGGGGGAACCAAAGAATCAGTATCATTATTTGTTACTTATTTATTTAATGTCTCAGGTTCAATCAGTATAATTTTTTGATCGATGTATTTCATTCATAAATAATATTTAATACCAATTATGTTGCATGTGAGGCGGTGATGTGACGTTAATTCCAAATTACACTCCACTTTTAGCAGTCTTGAATCGCGTGTCAAAGAAACATTAAATGATGATTGCACAAAAGACATCTCAAACGTCGCAAGTTATTGTCACGCGCTTAGCTGAGTCAGACTATGTGACAGTCAACTCACTTTTGACAGGATAAATCTTTTCTCAGAGAGTAATCTCAACCGTCAAATTTACTTATTGCGTTGTGTCTTAATCTGGAGCGTTTGTTTGAATTATATATAAACCGTATAAATGCTCTTAACTTCTCATTTACTCAACTCCCTTCCGTTATTTTCAAATCCTTGAAGCTCTCTCTGTGACAGATTTTCTCTCTCGCTTTCTCATCATTTCAAACTCATTTTTTGAAAATCTTCTTAAGAATTTCTCATAAAAAAAATCTTACTCCATGACACTTAGTTTCAGACATTACCTATCCTCCATAGATATGCTAAACCTGATTAGGGAAAAATTTAGTCTTGGACCTTTGGCGAATCTAAATTCTTTTAGATTCCATGAGTTAGAATCCTTATATTTCTGATAGTAATGCATATATGGTCTTGTATTATTCGTTTTGGAAATTTCTGAATGTATAAATGTAATGCCTGTAAAATCTTGAATATAAGAATATATATTTTTATGCCTGGAAATTATATGCCTAATTTTTGTTTTCAGATATGTTTATAATATGACTATGTTATTGGATTATACTAATCAGACATGTATACTAATGTCATCATCACATATTAAGAAATAAAGAACTTTTGAGACCTCGTTCTTAGTATCAACACAAAGAACTTATCTCACTATGAAACCACACAATATACATATGCAAGGCATGCACAACAACATACATATACCGATATCATTATGTCGGCTAAGGTCAGTTCTCGCATTGGAATGATACCGAAGTCTTTCCCAACTAGATTGTTGACGGAGCTCAGTCGTTATCACTCCAGTCAAGATAAATTTATAAATTATCTACACTCTTCACTAGGTTCCGCTAGTGGCAAGCACATGGTCGATCACATTAGAAGTTGGTGGATTCTTCTCTCGATATCACAATTTGGGTTTTGAGTCCGGTCTTGCCTTGGGCAAGAAGTCGTAACCAAGCAGAAAGTAAATACTACTCCCTCCATCCCACTTTACTTGACACGTTTTATTATTATAATACACTCATTTGAATATAAAACGTGTCGAGTAAAGTGAGACGAAGGTAGTATAAAAGTAAATAACTGAAAAGGAAAACAACAAAGATAGTTAAATAAGAAAGCAACTCAGTGGTACAAAGATATTCGTTGTACTCACATGTCATTGGTTAAAGGCGAGTGTAAGAATGGAGTGTTACTCCTACCACCCAAACCCATCACTCAGGCAACCCCCTTTTTACTATTCACATAGTCACCTAAGCCTCGCCCAGCATACATTTTTAGCCCAGAAGGTAAGGGTTATTCACTCCATTATCCCCTTGTCCAAGCTTGCGCTCGAGCCAAGCTTACTTCAGCATACCCAAATAGGAATTAGCGGGGTTGCACAACCATGTGAACTCCATCTCAGACGCCCAGATGAATGACTCGCTCAGCCTTCTTCCATATATATGGGTCATCTCAGATGAATGACTCACTCAGCTTCTTGATCTTTCCTCTTTGGTACTGGTCAAACTCCATTGGAAAAGTCTTCGTGATGATGTAGTTGATTATATCGGCATACCATGGCTCGGTAGTGCCTATCCCATACAACTCCTCGTCGGGAAATCTCTGATTGAGGGGTGTGTCATTATCTTCCCTCAAGATCCTGCTCAAGTGGTCAGCCACATGGTTTTGGGCTCCAGTTTTGTCCTTCACTTCGATGAAAAATTCTTGGAGTAACAAGATCCATCTTATCAGGCGTGGTTTACTATTCTTCTTGGCCATGAGACACTTCAACGTAGCGTGATCCGTGTAGACCATTATCTTGCTTCCGAAGAGGTAGGAACGACACTTCTCAAAGGCAAATACCATGAAAATGAGCTCTTTCTCCGTGGTGGTATAGTTGATCTGGACTCCGGTGAGTATCTTCGAAGCATAGTAAATTACATGGCTCTCCTTGCCAATCTTCCGGCCAACTATTGTTCCAATATCGTAACCGCTAGCGTTGCACATTAGCTCAAAGGGCATCCCTCATTCTGGTGGTCTGATTATTGGTGTTGGGATCAAGTGATTCTTCAAGATCTGGAATGTCTTCTTGCATTCCTCATTGAAATCCCAAGGTACATCATTCTGGAGCAAGTTGTTCATCGGTTGCGCTATCTTGGCGAAGTCCTTGACAAAGTGTCGGTAGAAACCTGCATGGCCAAGGAATCCCCGCAGTTACTTCTCATTGGAAGGGTATATGGCAGCTTGGCAATAACTTCCACCTTGGCATGATCCACTTCAATTCCTTTCTTAGAGACAACATGGTCAAGCACGATGTCTTAATTGACCATGAAGTGACATTTTTCGTAGTTGAGCACTAAACCTTTCTCCACACATCTTTGTAATACCATCTCTAGGTGCTCAAGACACTGGCCAAAGTTGTTTCCATAAACTATGAAGTCATCCATAAACACCTCAATGTAGTATTCAAGGAGGTCTAAGAATATACTCATCATGTACCTTTGAAACGTCTCAGGGGCGTTGCACAGCCCAAAAGGCATTCTTCGATATGAAAAAATTCTAAAGGGAAAAGTGTAAGTCGTCTTCTCTTGGTCCTCGAACGCTACCCATATTTGCATATAACCTGAATATCCGTCAAGAAAATATAAGAACTTATTTCCTGCCAGCCACTCGAGCATCTGGTCGATGAACGGCAATGGAAAGTGGTCATTCCTGGTCACTTTGTTCAGCTTCCTGTAGTCAATGCAAACTCTCCAACCTGTCTGCAGTCTTATCGCGATCAGCTCCTTGTTTTCATTCTCGATCACTGGTACGCCGGACTTCTTGGGCACAACGTGGATCAGGCTGACCCATCGGTTATCTAAAATGGGATAGATCATCCCCATGTCAAGGAGTTTAACAATCTCCTTCTTGACTACATCCATCATGATTCGGTTGAGCTTCCTTTGTGGATCTCTGACTGATACACCACATCTTACTCAAGAAAAATGTGATGTTGGCACACCGTATGGCTTATTCCCTTGATGTCAGCTAAAGTCCATCTTATAGCCTCCTTGTACTTCCATAGCAGATCTCAAATCATATCTTCTTCTTCTTGGTGTAACTCCGAGCTAATGATTACTGGCAATGTCTCCTCCTTGCCCAAGTAAATATACTTGAGATGGTTGGGTAAGGTCTTCAGCTCCAACTTTGGTGGCTTGAGTATGGATGATTCCACTTGGCTCCCCGTAATCGACAATAATTTAGGGATTCGGTTCTCCACTACTTGGACAGATATCTCGGTGATCACTTCTTGCTCCTTGCCCTCTTCGTTGCTTGGTTTATCCTCCGTCTTGTTTAGAATTTGGGGCAAGGCCTCCTCAATATCTTTCTCAATGGATTCCACAAAATCCACTATCTCTTCGTCTGGAGCATGTTACTTTGCCTTATAGATGTCAAAAGTCACTGTCTCTCCCGCATACTGGCATGTCAGCTTCTCAGTGTCGCAATCAATCAGGGTCCTAACCGTCTTGTGGAATGGCCAATCTAAAAGCATAAGAGGCTTCTTAGAAGCTGAGCTGTCCATGTTAAGTACATAAAAATCAGCAGGAAAAATTAAGCCTTGTCCTTTGATCAAGACATCCTCCACCATGCCTTCTAGATACACGCTTGACTTGTCTGCTAGCTAGATCACGGTCCTGGATGGCTTCAGCGGGCATATCTTCAGTTCCTCGTATATAGACAAGGGCATGACGTTGATTGAAGCTCCCAAGTCTAGCATAGCTTGATCAATACTGGTATTCCCGATCACACAAGGGATATAGAACATTCCTGCATCCTCGCACTTGATTGGTAGATGCTTCTTGAGGACTGCAGAAACATTTTCTCCAACTAGTATTCTTGTATTGTCAGGGTATTGTACCTTCTTGGTATACAGCTCCTTCAAGAATCATGCACATCTTGGCATAGTCGTGAGTGCAGTCACAAGTGGAATGTTGACTTCCACCTTCTGGAACACCTTGAGTAGTTCCTTCATCTCTTCAGCTTCTTTTGTCTTGGCCAGCCTCTTAGGGAAGGGTGGCTTGTTGTAGATGTTCTCCTGCAGAGCCTTTTTGGGCGACTTGGCTCTAGGTTTGAGTTTCTGGCTTCTTCTCTGGTTCAAGCTCAGGCTTCTTGACTGGCTCCTCTTCAGCTTCTATCTCCTCTGGCTCCACTATCTCCTTGGCAGGTTCCACCACTCGTTCGGGTAATAATTTTTCGTTCCTGAGCATCACCGCATTGACCTGTGGCTTAGGATTCACATGGACTTGGGAGGGCAGTCATATTTGCTTGTTGTCAAACTTGACAATAGTCTGGGTCAAGTTGGAGATCTTGTTGGCTAGTGACTGTAGGGCTCCTCAACTTTCTGTCTTGAACTTATCAAAGTCGTTGTTGAACTTGTAGTGCTCCTTGGACAAGTTCTGAACTGTCTCGAAGAGAGATGGGCCTCTTAGTTGAATTTAATGTTGAGCTTCGGGTGGAGCTTGGTAGTGATTTCCTCCATATCTTAGGTTCTCGTGGTTCATCCATCCTAGATTGTAAGACTATGAGTGTGGATTAAATCTCTGTCTTGGGCCTTGATTATGGTTTCCTCCATTGTTGATATGCCCAAAAACATTGACTTCTTCTTCTCCTAGGGTAGGATATTCATCGGTCATATAAGTGGTTGCATAGCATAACTAACACTCCTTGACATTATTCTTGATGGTTGGCTTCATCACCTCCATAATTTGCGTCATGGTGGCACACAGGTCCGAGAGTTACGTCTTGGCATGTGATGCGGAAGCATCTCCCATGGTCCTGGTCAAGGAATGTGCATCATCTTGGGATTCTTCTGCCATGTCATTCAACAGCCTAAAATCTTCAGAGGGGTGCTTGTTCAAGATGGAACCTCCACACGTGGCATTTAGAAATTGCCGCTCGCTAGGCCTCATTCCATTAACATAGTACTGGATCAAGTCCTGGTTTGAGATGTTGTGTTGCGGGCACTTGGCCAACATGGGCTTGAATTTGTTCCAGTAGTCATAGAGTGACTCTCCAGCTCCCATCTGGATGGTGTTCATCCTTCTTCTCGCATTCTAGATCCTCGAGACAGGATATTATTTCTCCAGGAACTTCTGTTACATTGTTTGCCAAGTCGTGACACTACCTGTAGGTAAAGTGTAAAGCCATTCTCGAGCAGTATCTTGAAGTGAAAAATGAAATGATACCAGAAGTATATACTCCTTTCTTGCTGCCTCATTGGTCCTGATGGTTCCACAAGCCATCTCAATGTCTTGGAGATGCATTTGTGTATCGTCTCCTGGCAAGTCATTGAACTTGGGCATGATCTGGATGAAAGAGTGCCTTACTTCCCAGTTGTCAACTATCGTGGGCAAGGTAATGCCCAAGAATTTCAGATTGTTGTTATTGGGGAACCTCATCTCCCTGAGTGTCTGCTCCAGAGCTGCATTCTCGTTCTCATTGTTGATTTCTCCAATTTCCTCCACCATTCTTGTTACTTGACGGGCTTCTCGCTCAAGATGTGCCTGTCTCCTTAGTCTACCTCTTCTTCTCCTGGCGTTTCTCTGAATCTCTTAATCAAACCAAATGTCACCAAGTTCTCCATCAGGGTTGGATCGAAGCATACTCTATGAATAAGACCTGAGTCAATGTGAGAGGGAAATTATGGAAAGCGCAACTCCCCAGCAACTGCCCCAATCTGACGGAGCTTAGTCGTTATCACTCCGGTCAAGATAAATTTATAAATTACCTACACCTTTCACTAGGTTCCGCTAGTGGCAAGCACAATGGGTCGATCCCACATGGAGTTGGTGGATTCCTCTCTCGATGTCACAATTTGAGTTTTGAGTCTGGTCTTACCTTGGGCAAGAAGTCGTAACCAAGCAGAAAGTAAATACTATAAAAGTAATTACTATAAATGTAAATACTGTAAAAGTAGATACTATAAAAGTAAATAACTGAAAAGGAAAACAACAATGATAGTTAAATAAGAAAGCAACTTGACTTGAGTTAGAATCCTTGAGTCTTGACTTTTGTCTCGATCATTGGTACAAAGATATTCGTTGTACTCGCATGTCATTGGTTAAAGGCGAGCGTAAGAATGGGGTTTTACTCCTACCACCCAAACGCATCACTAAGGAAATCCCATTTTTACTCGTCACATAGGCACATAAGCCTCGCCCAACATACATTTTCAGCCTAGAAAGTAAGGGTTACTCACTCCCTTATCCCCCTTGCCCAAGCTTGTGCTCAATCCAAACTTACTCCAGCATACCCAAATAAGCATTAGAGGGGCTGCGCAACCATGGGCACTCCATCTCAGACGCCCTAACCATGGCGTCCCTAACGAAATCACCACATTGATCCCTCTGACTGGCAAGCAGGAAGTCACTAACAATTAGAATTTCTAGTTCGCAGTGGTAACCTGACCTTGCCCAAGACTGCTACCGACTGGACAACACTGAGGACTTGATCAAGTTGTATAAGAAACAGATACAGCGCTCTAGGAACATGCAAATACAACTATATGTACATTTAGACCTCTCAAGACGTTATAAGATTTATACTCAATTCATCTTTTCAAAGCCAAGTAAATAAACCTAGCTACTCATACGGAAATTAAATAACACAAAGAAAATAAACAAAAGCATACTTATATTGAGATAGCAAAAAGTACGATTACCAAAATATCCTCTTGGCAGGACTAACCTGATCAAGGCTGAAAGCATAAACATAAATAACTATTAATGTTGCTCGTAGGACTTGTTTTTCTCATCCCAATCACTCATTTACACATGGCCTAAACTAGAAGAAAGAGCAGTGGGGCGTCGTCCCTCCTTGCACCTTTCCAATTGCGTGTGTCTCTGCTTCCAAGCGGAGATTTATATAGTTCTTCATGGGCCTGGGCTGTGTGGTAGGAGCGGCTAGGGTTCAGGGTTGGACTTTCCTTTTGCGGTGAGATTTTCCGCATAGAGTGATCTTGAGCGATACACTGTCTTGAGCTTCAAACTGTCCAAGGTGCTTCGTGTGCAAAACAAGACACAAAACAAGGAAAAAGATTCTATCTAAACCTAAGACACAACATAAAAAGTGCGCGAAAAATGGGCTCGTCTATTGTCCAAGTTTGTCTGTGAACTTTATTCTAGTTCTTGATACATACGGGTGATAGGCTAGATATTAATCAATGTTCATACACTGTCTTATCAAGAGTATGTGGATATTTATGCGATCTTCTACATGAGTTAGGATTAAATATGGTGATTAGGCTTAATAGGTGAATTCGTAATTTGATTTAGTATTTATACATTGCCTTGAAATCATCTTCTTATTATTTGTTTATTTTATTATTGTTTCACGAGTCCGTAGGCTATCTTATTATTATTAAAACTCATTCGAATTACTGTTTGCCTAAATAATAATTAAATTTCTAAAAGAATTAACAAGTGTGTTTTCACTTATCAATCTTTGTGGATACGATACTCTACTTGCTCTGTTCTACCTATTTACGTGTTTAAAATAGTGCGATCAATATTACGTCAATAGAATAATCTATATACTAATAAACCAACAAATTAGTTTATCACACATTGAAAAATTAATGAACTGTATCAATAGAAGAACTATATAAAAAATAACAAATATGAGTTTAATTCTCAAACCCGTCATCTACGGACCCACCACCCGCGGGAATTCATCACTGCGAAACATATAATTTTAATATTTCAGATATATTATACATAATTTTAGTAATAATATACATATAATTTATATGAAATATAAAAATATGACTAATATTATGTGGATGGACAAGTATTTAACAAGCATTTTGGTGGATATTTTACGGATATATCACGAATAATTTTTACAGGTATGTATATATAGTAATTACTCATATCCATACCTACAAACTAAAATCATATTCATCTATACCCACTAAGCTATCCATGGATCTCAAATGTCACTATAACTCACACCTATTAAATCCATGGATCTCAAATGTCACTATAACTCACACCTATTAATGTTGGATATCTGCCGGTAAATTGTCATTTCTACCCTCACGAGTAAGGATATAGATAGATAGTATCCATGTATGTCGTAGTCAATTGTAATCCATCATTTTAACCCGCCAACAAGATAATTTTTCATACATATAACATTAATTATTTGAATTGATTAAATAAATATTTTCTACGAAAAAATTTTGTTATTAATTTGGTCAAATAATTAATTTTTCCGAACAAATAAAAAGTTAATTTTTAAAATTGTATTTTTAAATTACTAACATAAAGTAATTATGTATCAATAAATTTTATACAAGATGAGTCTTGATTTATTACTTATATTTGACAACGATATAATTGTTCAAGTAACACTAATTCACAATCATGTTAATAAATCAAAACGTTTCGTGATTTTTCACCAACATATTATATACTCCCTCTGTCCCGCTAGAATAGAGGCGTTTGTATTAAAATAATACACTCATCTACTTTTTAAACGCCTCTATTCTAGCGGGACGGAGGGAGTATAAGGTAAATTGCTATACATATATTAATTTATCAATTTATATCACTTTTATATAGATTATCGCATTTTTTTTTAAAAAAAATATATCATTTATTAAAATATGTTATTTCAAAAAAAAAATTAAAATTATAATATAAAATAATTTCATGTCCATTTTCGATAGCTACTTACTAGTTATAATTCATTTATACTTAACCCAAATACATTATCTTTACTTTATTAACATCTATCAGAAATTAATCAAGGAAGAAGATGAATGATTAATTGCTCGCCATTAAATTACATTTTGGATTACATGTACGTGTCAAAGGCTCAAAGCTTAAGAAAGTAATATCTCCGTTCCAATAAAAATGATACAAAATTTTTGGGCACGGTTATTAAGAATATATAAAGTAGTGTAAGAGTGATAAAGGTGGTAGGGTCCACAACTTTTTAAAGAGATAACTTTTACTATTTTAAAAATGTGTCAAGCTTAGTAGAACATCTCAATAAAGGAATTGTGTCAAATTTAATGGGACGGAAGGAGTACTACATATATTATAAAAGTAATAGGAGCGTGTGTATTCAAGATTTATGCTCGAGCTAATAAATTTTGAAAAGTTATCTTTAACACTATTTTGTAATTTAAATTTAATATATTTAATTTTTAAAAAACAAGTAATGAAAGAAAGTATAAATAGGACATCCATCCAACTACAAAATTTATATCGAATTATAAAACTTATTTACATACCAAAGAAGTAAATAATTAACTACAAATTACCAATAGATAAGAGAGTGCAATCCACGGTTGAAATGCGTGGTACTTTCTAGCAAAATATGGAGAGTTAAAGATTGAGGTTGAGGGGAATTGAAGTAGAGGATGAAATAGATATTGTTGGTCGGCTAGTTAGTTGGTGTAGGTTATGTTGGGTGGTTGGAATTAATTATGTATTTAATGGTGTGATAATTTCACTTATTCATTGTTTGGTTAGCAAATAATAGTATGGAGCAGCTTTTTTCATACTATCTGATAAATGAGCTAAGCTTTAATTGGTAAACTTGAAATAAATACCTCAATCATAAACTTGAAATTTAATGGATTTGTAACGACTCACGAAGGTGCCTATCAAAATATTCAATTTTTATCTACGTCTTTTATGATGCAAATTAAATGGGACTCCATCAAATTACAAGATGCATTGAGAATATCATCTGTAGGAGTAAATTGACAAACAGAAGAAAAACCGGATTCTCTGAAAGGCGTGAAACACTTTCAGATCGAATCAATTCGACGGTACTATCGAATTATTCAATCGGATACAATTCAGAGTTCGAACTTTTGTATGTATATCGAGGAGTTTTGATCAAAAGAGTTCTATCCTTTTAGAAGAACAAAACGCGAGAGTTTTCATCTGTCACCATGGAAATTACGTTTGGAACACTTAAAATCACGCATGTAACTGCTAGCCAGCGGCCGCTGGGAAGCCAGCGGTCGCTGGCTATTGCCTTCTGTTTTTCAGCGAGTTGGCTACCCAGCGGTCGCTGGCTTCACACTCCAGTTCCTTGTAATTTCCTTGGACCCCGCCAGGGGCGCTGCCCCTCGGACCCCGCTCTTTAGGGGCTTCGCCCCTAATATCATAATAAACTCATATAAGTGTGCACTCCGCACCACCAAACTTATATGATGTATTATTACGACGATATTGATTAAACAAGTTAATCCAATTATACTAAAATATCCAACATCATCGCTATGCATGTAATGTAATGGGAGAAATAAAATAGTTTCAAAATTTTTTAAATGCTTTTCATTCACATAAAAGAATATTGATGATATTACATTAAGGTTGATGATTCTATAATTAGGATATGTAAATTCACGCTTTAATCTGAATAACATTTAAGTGAAATTAGATTTGTTGGAAATGGAAAGTAAAATTCATTTTTGTGCTCAAAGAGTTTCTTATTTGAACAGAGATTGTTGTTTTAGCAGCCAAATTCTCCTCATGAATTTTACCCTTCCACCGATAGCCATTGCTTATTTGGCGATCAAGCTGCATTACCATTTTGGTACGCGAAAAAGTTTTTGACATATTATTTTCAGTTATTTTTGGCATTCACTCATGCCTCATACATTGTTTTTACCACCTCATTATATCTCTATCTTTCATCTCATTGTAACACACATGTCATACGTACTTGTCACTACAACCCTAAAGCTCTTTACATTCGATATTCTTCTCTTTTTCTCTTTCACATCTCGGATTTCATGTCCAACCCAAAGTTCACGAGGACACCGCGAAAAATAGGAATGTGTTAACATTCAAGATTAATTTTGACATCAGAACTATGCACTGAGGTTTCTTCGGAAATTACTAGGCTACGACACAGTAATCTAACGGTTTTTGTTCAGATTTTATTTGTGATCTTCCGTGTTCATGGCATCAGTTCCAACAATCTACAAGTAATAGGTGACATCTTTAAATCTTTTTCTACTCGATTTGTCGAAGCTTGAACCATTAAATAGAGTCAACTATAAACGGAGGCCCCAGAAGCTACTAATCTTCTTCGAACAACTCGAAGTCGATTATGTGTTGTTAGAAGACCTCCAGCTCCCCTTTTCGGAAGGTCGTTGTCGTTCACAACACAAATGAAAATGGAGATGATGATATTTTTCCTCCACCTCTTGCTCCTGCGGTAGAAGTACTCATCAAATATGAGAAGGAAAACAAAGTTGTTTGTGGAAATCTTCTCAATCACATGCCCAATAGCCTATTCAATCTCTTTGTTCATCGACTTTCAACAAATGATATCTAGGAGGCTCAAGAATAAATATGGAGGAGATGACGCATGCCTCAATAAGTACGTCGTCAGGAGGTGGATGGAGTTTCATATGGTGGATGACAAATTAATAGTGGAGCAACTCCACGAGTATGAGAATCTAAATGGTGTTGTGCTCAACAAGGGGATGAAGATGTGAGATACTTAACTGGTGTTGCACTAGTGGTAAGCATAGGGTCAATCCCACAGGGAGTTGATGTACTCTCTCGCTCTCTGTCATGATATTTATACTTTCTATAGGGGGTCTGCTAACCAAGACCTGAAATAAAATAAAAGAAAAATAAAAGGCAAAAAGATACTTAGTTTGGGCTCAACTTGTTACGCCTTGATTAACCCATTGGTCATCGGTGCAAAGATTCTCGTTACATTCACATGTTATTGGTTAAAGGCAGGTGTAAGTCTGGGTTTTACATACTAGCAAACACATCACTCGGGCAACCCACTTTATAATCGTCACGTAGCCGCCAAAGCCCCACCCAACTTACCTTTTCGGCCCAGAAGATGAGAGTTACCCACTCCCTCACCCCCTTGCCCAGGCTCTCGCCCAAGCCAAACGTACTCCAATATACCCAACTAGACCTTAACGAAGTAGCTATTAAAGACACTCCACGCTTTTCAGGTGCATCTCCTATGGCATCTCCATCCACATTACCATACTAATCCCTCTAACTGGTAAGGCGGAATCCACTTGACCCTTTGGGCTTCCAGTTCACAGTTGTAACCTCACCTCGCCCAAGATGCTATCGGCCGAATAACATCAGTCATCACACATGCAATTACGTTGTCCAAGTTAGACATCACAATAATAAGTTGATTTCAGCTAAACTCGTTTTACCCAAACGAAAATAAAAGATAAAAGGAAAACATACTTGAATTTAAAAAAAAAACAAAAAACAATTCATGGTATGACCAACCCTGACCAAAGCAAATAAACAAGAAAAATAAAAGGTGTCCGAAGGCTTCATTTCGTCCTCTCTTAGACTCTCAAAACATCTACTTGTAATACACTAAGAAAAAGAACGAAGAGTGTGAGTGGTTCATGCAGCAGCAACTCACCTCCACGTACTTCACGTTTTTCTCTCGTTCTGACTGTTGATGTGACCAAGATTTTATATAGAAGCTGAGTGAGCTATGAATCAGGCCCATGACGTTCTTGGTAAGCTAGGGTTTCCAAAGATTTGTTTCCTTGCATAAATATCTGCAAATATATTCATCCATATAATTAATGAGGTCCAAAACGTGCACATCTCTAACAATGATTTGTTTTCTTGCATAAATATCTCCAAATATTCCATCCATAAACTGCCCAATTGGTCAAGACATGCGTCGTATGCACCATGCCTTCTAACTTGTCCAAATTTCTGTTTCTTCTGCTACAAGCTTCTCCACATGTCATTAAGTATAATGAATGAATATTCTCCTCGCCGTCTTGCTCAAGGTATTGACTTATGCTCCGTCTTGCTCAGGATCCAACTCGGCTTGGTTGCGGCTAGGATTTGTATGGATGATATTATTTCCTTCTTGAGTGCATCCCTGGTATCTCCAGTAGTTGACCGCATTAATTCTTTCCTTATTTGGCTCTACCAGGGTAAAAGAAATATATTTTCCTTGTTGGTGCGCCGAGATTAGAATCTGCATTCGCTCCTCCCAAGATATCATAAAATCTTTCATTTTCAATTCTTCGTTCGCCAGGTAATCCATCTAGGGCACAAAGAGTCTTTGAACGGCTTGCCCAAGGTGTTTCTCAAGAAACCTCGCCTCCAGCTTTGAAATGTTAGGTCCATATCTCGCACGGTACATTGTCTTAAGCATATCAGTTCCTTGCTCAAGGTGTCAACTTTCAGGAATTTGTCTCTTTCACGTAATATGGCCTAACTTGCCCAAGATTGGTCTCAACTACCTATCTTACAAAAGTGTGTCCTCTCAAACATAAAGACACCAAAAAAAAAAGAATCAATCTACACCTAGATAAGCTCAAAAAGAGCACGAGAAATGGGCTCGTCAATACTACAAGCGAATGTGCTTCTCAATAAGTTCCCTCCCTCTTGGACTGAGTACCAGAACATGCTAAACCACAAGAAGCGCGACTTCACTCACCATGAGCTTATGATCACTGAAAAGGTGAATCATCTCAAAGATAAGCCTTCCAACTCTATCAATTTTTCAAAGGTTAATATTGTGGAATCTTCAAGTGGTGCAGTGACAGTAAATTATCTAAATACAGGGCGCCAAAACATGACAGAAAGAAACAAAAATTCAAGGCAGGAAAAAATATTTTCAAGTCAAAACTGACATGATATACCTGTGAAGCTCTCGGGCATAAGTCAATTCATTGCAACCAGCGTAAGTATTCAGGTTCTCAGCGTTCTTCTTTCTGATCGAACTAATAATCAAACTAAAACCAAGAAATCCATCACTAAGATTATGGATGAGGATGAGAAGGATTTAGATGTCTTCCCCCACTTGTATAAATAGATCTTTGGTCATTCATTTATAAACATCTAATGAGTCAATTAATAGAAGTTCTCTTCACTTTCTCAAACTCTCTAGCCTTCTTGTCTTATTTGTCAAATGTATTGGTGGAAAGATTGTCTAACTAGTCTCGTGCCCAAATAATGATCTCGTGTGGGTACATGACAATAGGCTCTATCTTGTCACATTATGTTAATGATCTCGTGCCCAAATAATCTTAATTTAACATCATCGATCTAGTTTCTTTAACAACGTGTATAATGGATTCTAAAAGATGATCAAGACATAAAACAAGAAATTCATTTTATTAGATATTTTTAACAAAGTAGCTTAATATGGATAAGTGCAATCAAATGGGAAAATGATAGAAATGAAAAATGAACAGGTAGTTGATACAAGCTTAAGTTGGTTCCCTCTTGATCTGCTATCTATTGTTGACATGGTTCAGTCGTTGTCACCCGGTCAAGATAAATTTATGAATTTATATCCCTTGCACTTGGTTCCGCTAGTGACAAGTACAAGGTCAATCTCATATAGAGTTGGTTGTTTAGCCTATTTTTGGTCGTCTAAACTCGGGTATTCATCATCTTTATTCTCATAATTCCCCCATGTTGCATGGTAATTTGGGCTCAATTTACGTTTCGTTTTATGTTTCAGGATCACAAGCTCAAAAAGTGCTAAAGTTGAATACGAGACGAGAAATGACGAGAGAATATATAAAGCAGCCGAGAAGGCATGTAAGCGGTCGCAGAGCACTTAGGGACTGCTGACTAGGCCTCTCGTTGCTCCATGAGCAAGGCAGCACGCGAGGAGCGAGAGCCAAGGTCAGTGACCACTAGCACCCCAGCGGATGGCGCGAAGAATCAGGCCAACGGCCCAGCGCTTTATGCGCAACTCACTGAGTCAGCGGTCACTGACTCTACACGACCGCTGACCTCTCGTCCTCTATAAATAGGCAACGCGATTTTTTCATTCAGTAATCCCTTTTTTATTACACCTATTTTCCGAGTACCTCTCGATTCCTCATCCTAGAATCAAGATTTATGACTTTTTAGCTTAGTTATTTTCATATTGTTCGAGTTAGTTTAGTATTTTGATTCTAAAGGATAGCCGTTTGCAACATTCAATTCGTGTTTCAACTTTCGTTTTGCCATTGTGGATTCAAAGTACTTCAATTCAAGTTTATTGATTCCATTCGTTTTCAATTCAAGATTCGGGTTTGATTTAATTATTGAATTTATTTACGTTCTTGAATCTCTCTCTCCATCCTATGTTCTTAATGATTCCAATCGTAATTTACAAGTCACCTGTTACTTTATTATTTTTCCATTATGAATTCTAGATTATGATTTATTGTTTTCTTTAAATTCATATCTTTCAATTATATTTGCATTTTTTTTATTAGTCTAGGATGTATCTTTTACCGTAATTTATATTCTTCGCCTAGCTATAGAAATCTTCAAACAATCTTTAATTGTTTTCATGTCAAACAATGAACTAAATTGTCTTGCTAAGTTTTCCTTGAGAATACGACTTGAGTTGACTTATTACTGCTAGACAACCTCGTTATATTGCGAGGGACTCAAACAATTTTAGTCGAAATATTGGTAAAGTTCTCTCTCGATGATACTTTTAGGGGGTTTGGAACTTGGGACTTTCCTTAAGCAAAAGAGTAGCCAATACGAGAATGTAAATACTGAAAATAAATCTCTAAAAAGGGAAGCACAAAAAGTAATCAATAGAGAAACCAACATGACTAGGGATTGATTCGTTAAGTCTTGACTTATGTCTTGATCATTGGTTCAAAGGTTTTTGCTATGTGTGTTCATAGTTGGTTAAAGGCAACAATCAACTAGGATGACCCATTTTTTAATCGTCATGTATCCCCTAACTCCACCAAACATATCATTTTAATCCTGAAGATAAGAGTTGTCCTTTACTCTCTTGCCCAAACTCTCGCGCAGACCAAACATACTCCGCTATACCCAGTTGGACATAATCGCATGCTCCATCGATACTCCACACTTTTCAGGTGTCTCGCCAATAAAATTTCAATCCAAAATCACATGCACTAGTCCCTCTAATCGAAATGGTGGGACACCCTACCTTCGGGTTTCCAGTTTTAGTTTCGACCTGACTTGCCCAAGATACTACCACAAAAATTATTTAGCATTTCCTTTTGATACTGATTCAAATTGCGTTGGTCGTATTAGCACCAGGGGTTTGATCAAGTCATATAAAAATTTGACCCAATGGTTAGGGAACATGCAAACACAACTATGAGTTCGTGTTGACCTATCAAGACAACAAGTTAAACTTAATTCATCACACCCAAGTAAAGTATAAAAACTTAGCTACGCATAATTAAATGAAATAACACAAAGAAAATAAAAGAAAACATATTTGAATTGAAATACGAAGTCTGGAAATCAAAAGTACCTCTTGGTATGACCAACCATAACCAATGCCATAAAATTTATAACGAAATTAAATGTGCTCGTACGACTTGTTTGTTTCCTCCCAATCACTCATTAATAATTAGAACATAATCAAGACTAAGAAGAGAAATATGCAGTTCGTGTGTCTCTCACTCCATGCCAATATCATGATTTTTTCACTCTTGCACTGGCATGCGGCCGAGCTTGAATATATAGAGAGAAAGAGGGTTTGAGCCTTCTTTGGCAGCAGCATGACAAGTATAGGGTTGATGACAACATTTTTCTTCTTGTCAGTTCCCATCCTTGTTGAGTGGATACTCCGAATCCTCCAAATCTTTGTTGGATGGAAAGGGATATCATTTTCCTTGTTTAGCCCATGGAAAATCTTGGTCATCACACCTTCGCTTCTTGCCATTCATCTTCTTCGCACTTGTCTGTTGCTTCATTCAAGTTTTAGGATCAAGAATAATGTGATAGATGAAGTATCAGCTATGAACCCTAAATAGGGGTTATTTGGAGGTATAATGGTTCAGTTTTGGTTGTAACTGAACTCGAACATTTTATTTCGTAATATATTTCATTCAATTTTTAAAATCACTAATTATTCCATTCATTATATCATGAATAGTTTTCATGTACTAAAAATAAAAGGTTCTAATTTTAAAAAGTTTATAATTAAAATTATTATAATAATACTTAAATAAAAAAATCATCTACATATTTTCAATTATTCTCGTTACATAATTTATTTAATATAATAATTCTACTTTTCCTAAACTAGCAATTAAAGATTAATTAAAAAAGGTAAGTAGAATATAATATTTAATTTGTTGTATTATGTTAAATTTTAAAATATAATTATAAATAAATTAAAAATAATGTTGATTCCCAAAGAAATAAAATCTCTCCACTTTTTTACAATCATTTAACTCCTTACAATGATGGGATAATATCGCTATGCATCGACAGAATACGCCTCTAGGAAAGAAGTAAAGGAAATGTTAAAGAAAGCTCTCTTCCTCTTCTACGAAATAACTTGTTCAAATCAGAAATTACCTCTATGCTTTGAGCTGTAAGTTGCTCGAGTTTCATAACATAATGAACTTCCTTTGACCTTTTAAGTGGGCGGAGCTCAAAAGACAAGACTGGATCTTGACTCTGCCTTTGAAACTTCCTTTATCATGGATCGAGTCACTCATGTGATAAGCTATGGCAACTAACGAACGAAGCTAAGCACTCCACGGTACACAGGGATAACTGGTATCTCATTCTTAAACTAGAGATTTCCTCTTGCGGATTTGAATCCAACCTGGTATCTGCTAGATTACTTCCGTTTATGAGGAGCAGTACAAGATTAAGCGGAACACGAACCAACTCCCGAAAACAAAGTAGAAGTACGATTTTCATTGAGTTCGTGAATCGGTTGGTATGGTCCTTCCTCCATTTGTATAATTAAATATGATCAAACAAAACTTCATAAACCTTCCAACTGTCAAAAAATAATGCATGTTAGGATAATAAACTTAACATTGTCCTTAAAATCAAACATTGAAATATATAACAATTCGAAACTTAGAATGTGAGGAAGCAAAATAACAGACAAAATTGTTGCACCATTAAACGTCAACGAGCAAAACCCCATTATCCATACTAGCTAGTTCAAGTCTTGAACATGCTCTTCAACACTTGTATCTTGATTCTTGATATTAATGCCGGCTAAACAGAAACTGGAATCAGTCCTTTTATTTATAAAACTTAGAAATTCACAAACCACAATAGTGCTACTGCTAAGCTCCTCTTTACCTTCCACACCACACTTTCACAAAACAACATTAGTTTGAAATGGAATTTTCTAAGAGACAAACAAAAGTGTGAAAGTGGAATAGTTATGACTAAAAAAAGGAGTAAATGGCTATCCTTGTGAATGGAAATGAGTATCTCATAATTTCCAAGAGTAGCTGATCTTTAGTTCATCCACATTACTTTGGTTTACATAAATCTCAGCTAAAGGATTGCAGTCGACTAGTTCAACTTCAACAAGATAGTCCCATATGGGAATCTCTTTCAATTTATGGCAATCTGCCATTCTTAGGGAGGAAAGGAATGGGAAGGTACTCGTGTCAGCAGTCCACTGCACCAGATCAGCGTCTTCAATCAATAGTCTATTAAGCCAATTGAATCTCATCTTCTCTGCTTCCCATATTTCTCCTCTAAAGGCATATGACTTCAATTTGAGGTACATAAGATTTGGTAATTCAGCAAGCTTGCTCATTTCTTCCCATGGATATCCAAACCCACTCAAACTTAACTTTTGAAGATTATTCATAGAGGTGGATAAAAGAATTCGAGGTGCAGCAACCGTTGGCTTAGGCTCCAGTTTAGGGTTCATCACTACACTTACAAATGACTCTAGCCTCTCAAGGCAGTCAATATGATCAAAGAAACACGTGTCATCATGAGCATTAGGGCCTGACTCAATTTGAATTCTTAATTTCTCTAACTTAGGGATACTTTTAAGAACATTCTTGCAACAACTTTGAAGACCAACATCTAAAAGTTTTTCAAGCTTGGGTAAAATCGCCCCCGGAGGAGGATGAGGTAGGTTTCTTCCTATGATTTGGAGATGCTTCAGTTCATGCAACTCCCATATCTCCACCGGCACGTATGATTCAGCTACACTTCGATTGATTCTCCAGTGTTGATGGACAATCAAGTACTCAAGGAAATATAGTTTGTGTATAGATGGAGGGAGATTTGCATTGGTAGTGAGGGAGAGGTACCTTAGTTGAATTAGCTTCACTACCTCAACTGGGAATTCATAGAAACGGATGGAAAGTGCATCGAGTACCCTTACAAGTTTAAGCTTCAAACATATAGGGACTTGATATTGATGGTATGGACCTGTACATAGTATAGAACGTAGACCCGAAACTGTCTCTATGTAGTTATATACATCTTTGATAGCCAACAAGGTGTTGTGGTAGATTGCAAGATGACGCTTGTCTTTTATTCGTTCAATCGTGCCATCTGCGTCGTACCTACTTAAGATGCACATGAACTTGCTATTCTCTCCCAGTCTTCTACTCACATGCCTGTACACAATATGGAGTTTGAAAGCCTTGGTCCATGTTCGAACACCAAAGCAATTCTGGCGACTCACAGTTAAACTGTTACGAACAATGTTGTCAAGAATATCGCGACAACTATCTTTGTAAGCCAATCCCTCTGCACACCATAAGTTGATGATCCTGGAACTCTGAACTACATCATCTTTCGGAAAAAGACCCATGTAGAGAAAGCAGGCTTTTGATTGTTGGTTTATGTAGTGGTAGCTTGATACAAGTATCTCATATATTTGATCGCAGGCATCATCAAAAACTGAATTTTTCATGTGTGCTACCTCTTTCCAATAGTCTAGATTCTTGGGGAGCTCGCGTAGGTGTTTGGCAACAGTGAGGATTAGAAGAGGAAGACCTTCACAGTTGTGGGCGATCTTCTTTCCATGCTTGACAAGTTGAGGTGGACAGTCTTCTTCACCAAATACCTTCTTCCCCAGGAGCTCCCAACTTTCTTCTTCATTCAAGAATAGCATCTTGTATTCTTCGAATCCGGGGTGACCTACCATCCTAGTTGTTGACAAGAAAGAACAATTTCCCACCAATAATTTTCGAAAATCATATAGAAAATCTTCATCCCATACATCATCCAATATAATGAGATACTTTCTTCCACTCAGACATCTCTTGAAATATTTAACTATTTCTTCATTTGCTTCCATAATCATATTATGGCCATCAACGTTCACTTGAGCTATAATAGCTCGCAAAATTTCTTCACGCTGATACTTTTGCCCCACGTAAACAGATGCAAAGCAATCAAAGTTTCTCTTAATCAATGAATCATCAAGTAGTTTTTTAGCTAAAGCTGTCTTACCAATGCCAGCCATTCCACTGATGACTGCCTCAAAGCGATGATGATCTTCAGCAATGATTTGATCTCTGATTTTGAGAAACAGATCCGATGATCCAACCATGTCACAAGAATCTGACTCAACTATGGTTGACGCAGCAACAACAACCTCTTGATGTGGGGACATCTTGTATAGTTCATCAATATATTCTGTCCTCATCTTCTTGGCTGTTTCGACGAAGCAAATGACATCATGTTTCAAGTGAATGAGACTGAGGGAGAGTCTGGTTCTATTACCATGTGCTTGAGATTGAGAAATTAGAAACTGGGTTGAAGCTTCAGATTCAATGAGATCTTCTAATTTGGTTGCTTCGTCTCTTATTCGAGCCTCCACGTTCATCACTCCTGCGCTGCTGTTTTTAATCTGGTCGTATCTTTGGAGGGTTGTTTGTAGCCTTTTGGTGGTGCGGCGTGCAGATTTGAGGAGTTTACGAGTGGAGGAGGCGACGGAGGTTGAAGAACAAGTTAGGAAGAGGTGAATGGTGTGAAAGAGAGAAGACACAGCAGCATAAGCCATATTATGTTGAATTGAGAGATATGGTATGAAGAAAAAGTTGCAGAATATGTGATATTTGATGGCAGTGAGGAGAGGTAATGGTGGATGCTCTCAACTTTCAACTAGCATTTTGTTATATTTCAACTTGTGATTTTGTGCACATGCACCTTTATTTGTTTATATCAGTGTCAACTCTTTCTCTATATCGATGTTTATCATCACATGCATATAACTAATACTTCCTCCATCCCAATATTTTTATATTTGGCCTATAAAAGCATGATTTTTCCATTTAGAACATGATCCTAAGGATTGTAATGGCTAGATTTTAATTACCTTGTGTGCTGAGACGTTGCTGAGTGACTGAGATTTTAGAGCCGGAAGGAGTGGAAGATGAGGAAGTTCCCCCAATTTTCACTTTACACCACACTGGTCCGGAACTGGTAGATAGTTTCAATTCTAGACCCGAAACCAGAACTCATCTGCTGATGTTAACCATCCAAATCAAGAAGGCTTTTGCTTTTGAGATGAAAAACATTTATTAAGCATAACCAATTCAATCCTTATAATTAGGGATATTACACAATTTTAGCCTTAAAATTAACCTTGTCATAAATAACTTTTAGCCCTGAAAATTAAAATTTGAGAAAAATTCATCTTTCAGTGAATTTTGGCATCGAAAAGTTCCGACTAAGATGGGGGTTAACATGTCCTTACCACATTTGACCAATCGTTTTGCGATTAAAATATCACAAGAAAAATCTGAGATTTAAATCGTCAAAGAAATTTAATTTAGAGAGCTTGAAATTTGTATGAAGTTAAGCATAGGCTAAAACTAAAACTTTTAGAAAGCGATTTTATGATACTACTACTCATTCTCATTCATTGTTCAAAAGAAATGCTGCTAATTTCAGAGTAAAAAGCAACTAAACAACAAATTTTAAAGATCAAAGGATTTCAGGCAATCAAACCAACGTGCTTTTATGAGTTAGTTTGTAGTATACAAAGCTAACCACGAATAAAGCAAAATCTAATCAGAGAGTATTGGAAAATTGCTTTTACACTATGATTGAGAATTTTACAATTTGCTTCATTCTGGATCCAAACACCTTTAACGATTCTCCTATGCCTACCATCGGTTCTCGTCACCTATAACCAGGCATGTCCTTAAAGGGAATCTCAACCCAACTTAGCACTAGTCTTACAGAACACTTCCATCTCAGTTGATCTTCGGCTTTGGTCTCCTCGGCTTTAATACAAACCAGAGTACAAGGCCAACAACAATGAAGGCGGGAACTGTAGTCATGTCAAACTCAACGTCTACCTTCCTCTGCCTAGTGCAGTGAATGGGATGGAAACTTGCGACAGTCACTTTCACGTAATCAGCAAATCTGAGGAGAACACGCATAATTTATCAGATTAATAATGCTTGAAGTGGTTGTATTCGACACATACAACTCTAGTTTTTGGTCACTGAAAGCTAATTACTGGACAATGTTTAACAGCACACAGGAGAGAACAAACACATCAACATTCTTAAACAAATCCATCAAAATTTACAATTTCTAACCTGGCATATCATATTTTGAAGCCAACAAATGAAAATTAGAAAACTATGGTAATTTATACTTCCAGGTCAGCACTAACTCGACCAGAAACAAAATGGCAAGTAAAAGCTGAGAAGTAATTATGCATGCTTACACTTTTGTTGCATCCTCTAGAGTGTGAAGCAGTCTCAAGGCATCAGCATAACGTAGTTCCCCAGTAACGGTTGAAATCTGACAAGAACCAAAACGAAAATTGAAAATTAGTGGTGGTTGCTTAATGATGAATAACCCAATCAGGGTCATGCATGATATACGCGATTTTAGCTGTGCCCTTACTCTTCTCCACAGACTAATGACATAATTGTACTTGTTCAACAACTCACGCTCCTGGGATAGAAAGACCTTGAAAGTATGTTCCGCTGTTTCTCATGTAAGTGTCAACAATGAAAATGCTTATTCAAAGTGACAAATTTTCAATTTAAGCTACATCTTAAATATTCTGACCTAATATAAAAGCAGAACAAAACTTATGTAAAAGTACAATGATAAGGTCTATAACTCCCCTTTATGTGGCATTAGAATAAGGTCAAAACTGTGGCCCTGAAAATTATGTGCGCTCCAGGAATGACATAGGTATTCCAGGACAAATTATGAGTTCGTTTTGCTATGTTAATGAATTTAGTATTACCAAGACCATGGTGCCACAGAAAGGATACACGTTCGCTCCATCACAAGAAGATGGATTGCGGAATTGAAAAGTTGTATTGATTCCTCAAGAGCTGTGAGTATATAGCTCCTAGCAATAGTGTCAGACTGGAACTGTTGAATATGCCAATCTCTGGAGGTAATAGAAAATGGGTTACAACCCACTGACCATATCCAGTCCTGGTGCACATCAAGGCATGATTTAGAGCATAATTGGTAATGTAAATGTCCATGTTATCTCCAATGCCCACATTAAAAGTTGAAAGAATCATGTTTACATACATAATAACGCCCAGAATCATGAGCGGGCACATTCAAACACTCCCCTGACATGAAACTGAGTACTAAAGAATCAATAAACATAGGAACAGAACAGAAATAGCTAGTCAATAGCCCAATAACAGTAACCACTAAGGAGAAGCTAGAGGCAAACTAAGTCTTTTTATGGAATGTAGCTAATAGTGTGATTTGTGAAACATAAAAATGAGGGTACTGATGACAAGACAGACTTCAACATCAATGGAATAGAGCTCATCTTAATACTTTCCTAGTCTACCAAAATTTGGAGCAGCTAGACTTCAAAGCAAATGCAAAAAAGTCCGCCAACGCAATGCTTGTTTCCAAGTTACTTTACATACAAGTCCCAAATACTTAATACTTCCATGTATAAGAGAGATTTTTTCAAGCAGGAAAATCATGCAGAACAAAAAGAAGTTAGCCGAGCTGTGAAGCACTGCAATTTACTGTTCATATGGAGAAGGCTTAAGTGCAACAGTAGCTTCACAATTTACCAATTCTAACTAAGGATTCTTATGGTTCCGGAGGTTCCAGCTACAGGAGAATCAGGAACGGAGAACCGTGCAATGGAAACAGATTGGATTAACTAACTTTTCCAGGCCAGAGTAGATGTATAGTTCACCAAGAACATTAAGTTAATGAGGTTAATCTCTACGTAGGTAATCTTTTAGCTAGAGCAAAAGCTTGCCATAATTATAGAACACTAACGACCAGAATATATAACCGTTCAATATAATGCTGCAGCATATGACTAATTATACATGGGAGTACAATTTACAAAGAAAGATGTGGTCATGCATACTGATGTCCAGTAATCTAAAGCAATCCTACAGGACCCACAAAATAAATTGGGCACTTGTATTTAAATCATGACTATCGTTCTTAGGAATCGTATAACAAACTAGTATTTGTTGCTAGAGACTGGACATTGGTGAAAGGACAAATATACTTTAGTTTATCAAAAAAGTAATCCAATTCAAAAGGCAAATGTTATAATTCTTATATCTCTTCGTCGAAAAAATTTCACCACATTTAATTCACAGTTGCCTTCTTTCATATTGTTTATATTATGACAGAAGCAGGCATTTGTAAGATATGCAAGGACCATTAGAACTTAGAATACTCTATTCAAGAGGAATAAATATGCTATAACCTCAATTGCAGCTTCATGGGCTTGGCTATAAACAAGATGAAGTGGAAGAACTCCAGCTAGATGTTCAGACACAGCAGCCAGAGCAGCTTTTGTAGGTCTCCTGCACAAGAAATAACAAATTAGTTATTTGTGCTTTATTAGGACCTTCATTACCGGCACTTGAAATAACAATAAGATTCTTTAGTGATATTATCCATGTCAAATTCGATCATTATTAAAGCAAGGTTTTAACCTCAAGTCCCACAAAAGTGACTGTCCGTTACACTGTAGATGGCTTTCCCAGGATGATGACTCCGATTGAACAACAATCACCATATCAGAGAGTGCTCTGGCCTGATAATGCTTGTCAACTAACAAATCATCACTGTGCATGAACCAAAAGATGGGGATTTCCAGCGTAGACCTGCTCTGTGCATGCAAGCCTACATCACAAACAAATCCATTACCACTCAATTACCACCTGTGGCAAGGAGCATTACTAATTCATGAAACATTTCCATACTTGAAAAAGAAGTTTGATGGAAATGCTTTTAGCTTGCAATGCCTATATGCTTTTAGCACATCACAAGGAATTGTTTTCTTTTTGAAATCACACCATCATTTCCCCGATAAAGCTTTATTCATTAAACAAATATTCACATGAAAGACAAAACTGAGGCAGCTTAGATTCTCTGAAATAATCCAATACCTATTCCTCCGCTATGGTGATGAAAGCAAGGAGGAAAAGAAGGCAGCACAGCACAACTCTATAATCTGAGGCAAATGAATATGCGCACAAATAGATAGACACATGTACATGAATTTGGTTTAATATATGCCTAAACCAACTTAATGTTTACATGCACGTGAATTTGTAAAATGAAACTTAAATATGTGATACATATAAAAGCAACAGATAAGCAAACCTTTCAAGGAAGCATGATCTTGTAGCCTCTGTAACTGATGCTGAAGAATAGAAGAATCAAGATATGAACGAACTGTCTTTCTGAATGTCCCGTTCACGAGTAACAGGGGTACAGCAGCTGCTCTCTTAGCCACTGAAAATGCCATTGCCAAAGCAGGATCCTCGGACAGTGGTAACCTATGAAAAAAAGTAGAGAGTTGGACGTTGAGACCATTAATCAAAGAGTTGTAAGGTTTCTATGCACCAACAATGCTACCAAACCATGCCTCATTAACTAAACCTACTGTTTCTATATATACACACACACACACAATTTGAACACGGTCTGTAGCTTTAGATGGCAAGCCTGTGGAGCAATAGGGCTCAATTTCAGTTATCAATATGATGCATAACTTTTATAGCTAGATCTTTCAGAAGCAGTACTAGATATTCCCATCATGTGGAATGTAGATTGTATAGGGCTTTCAAATGTAGTAGCCGCATGACAACTACATATGTGAAAACCTTACCAAATAGTGGAGAACATATTCGTGAACTTACATACATGGGAATCACAAATTACTTAAGATGATGAGTAGAGAGCAAATGTATAAAAGACATACATGTGTTGACTGAAGTGAACTTGCTGAGAAGGTAACACCAGAGAGGAAAGTCCATGCATTAGACTTTCCAGGTCAAGAGGTAACTGCTTAATATGTCTTACTTTCTGTATAAATATAGAAATACTTAATACAGTTGTCGAAAAAATTTCTCTGAAAAATTCTAGAGAATACTTTCTTTTCCAAGTCTCTTTACCTCTTGTGTGACGAAAAACAATTGAAAGGAGATTTTTTCGTAATAGTGGAATGAGCCATCTGCAAGGGAAGGAGAAACTATGTGTCTCAATGAACCCCAAAGTGTTGCCCCTAGATGTGAAAGGAAAGTATCACGTGCAACAGTGTAGTTCTGGAACTCCTGTAAGGACAGACTGTGGTCAGAACAATTGGTTATAGTTGTGATAGCAGCATACATTAATTGTTAGGAATACTGACTCGGGATCTCAATTTTGAAGTAAGAATATTGCATATCAGACATGTCTAATCTTGGAAAAATGAAATAGCGAACCTCGTACGTATCACTGAACAAATTCCAGTTCTCCATGCGTTTCAATGCATCTATAGCTTTTTTCTTATGGCTTTCATCATATTCTTCACCCTCAAAAGATTGGAGCTCATTTTTCAAATCATGCATGCGCTCATCAAGTTCTGTTATGTTGCACAAGTCAAATTAGAACAGGAACAAAGGGAAAATGGGTAAAGAAGTCCATCAAGCAAAATCACATCACCTTCACAAAGTGAAAGTTTGACCTTTCTCCCCTTGCAATGTTTGAAAGCAAAGAGCTCATATATGTCTATCTCAGCTAGAAGGATATCAACAGCATGATGATCTTTCTGCAGCATTTCATACAAATATAGTTCAGAAATCCAATTACCTAAGTTGCCACAACATCATAAGACCAGATGAGTAATCTTTCGTAGTGGTTAAAACAAATTGAATGTGTGCTATTTTCATTAACAGAAATTTAGCAAAATCTTTGAAAAGCAAAGCAACAGCTTTATAAATAAATATTGTAAAAGCCAAAGTGCCGAGCAGCATTCACAAATCCAGGACAACAATGATTAGCAACTGACGATGTTCGATCATTTAATGAGTAAATCAAGACGAATAACATTTAAATAATGCATTGAATATAAATCCAAGCAACCAGCATTCTCATGAACATATCTGAAATAGATGGATCACCAATCCTTGACAAGAGATGCAACATATTTGTAAGTCTTTCATAAAGTCGTGACAAACATGAGATTCAAGAACCTTAATATATGTATATTAAATTTCAAGATGTTTCTGGAATTCTGCAGTCAGTAACTCAATGTTATCCTTGACAACATTCAGGTCATGATGACTGATGAGTACCCAGGCTGAACTCCCCATTAGTGTAATGTGACAGCCAACACCAGACAGTATATATTGATGCCCCTTTTTTGAAATGAACATTTATGATGGACACATTATTTTATTAGCAAAAGCTATAGGTCCCACATATAAACCTACAACTATATTTAATGAATCAAAAGGAGTTGCTTGTACTCATTCATGCATTAATGTATATTTGACACAACTTTGTCAAACAACCTATTTGATAAAAGAATATCTAAGGTAGATATGCAGTATTATAGTGTACAAAGTTTCATCTAATGCTATCACCACACAAAGAAAAAGCTAAATTGGGTGAATCAAGTTCTGCTCTCTCTACTCGTATAAACTACAAAGAACTAAACTTTTGACGATTTAAAGATGGATTTAACTGCTGCATCCCTTCTATAAAATTATTTCGACGGAGTAATCCATAGGAATGTATATATTATGCAACAAGTGTTATGTACACACCCACCCACAAAGGTGAAAAGACACATAAAAGAGAGTGGAAATTGTTTTAGAGTAAAATACATTTAAAAAAAAAAACTCTTATCTAGAAAGAAGATGCAATAATGCTGCTTTTTCATTATATCCTCATTCTTGGCCTTGCCTAAATAGTAGTTCTCATTATACCATTAAATATTATAGCAAGCTCAAATAAATGCTTACTTCACCAAACACTGCAAACTTCTCCTGAATTGCCTCTTGTAAGCGATCTTCAGCTTCATCTTCTGATATTTCTGGATCATCGGAAATATCATGAGGATAAAAAAAACCAGAAGCTCAATAGTTTTAACAGAATCAGGGGGTATAGAAATATATGTAGTGACAGTAGAAACAGACAAACGTTCACATAATTCAAATATGTGTCACTATATGCAGAAAGAGACAAACATAAAAAACCCATAATTTCATATAGACAGTGCCCCATCAATAATCCAGATAATTAATCAAAGGAAAAAATGGAATCATGAGAAACCAACAAACAGATATGCGGCTCATCCGAGTGTACTTTTATTAGTTTAAATTTGCATCTTGTGAGTAACTCTTACCAGAAATTGCACCGATCGTTTTCTCCACATTTGGTAGGCTTTGTTCTGTACGTACTCCTTCTCCGCCTACCGAAGGTCCCCAAGAAAAAGGCCCAGCAGACAAGTCAATGAACGCCCACCTAGTACAAAACAGCTGCCAACTATAAATTTCAAGATGTCTAGGTAAAGAAAAAGAATTAGAGAGGAGAGAGAGAGGAGGGGGTGGGGGTGATTTCACCTTTGGCTTCCAATCCACGTATCTGTGAGACATTCAGCATGAAAACCATTTAAGTCTCCAGACTCTATATCTTTCTTAGTGACAAGCTTCAAATTATCATTTTTCCCTTCTAGAAGCTGCAATAAATATCGAAGTATCATATTAGAAAACTTCCGTTAGAAGGCAATAAAAGCTTCTACAATCCGATCATCGTAGCCAATGTCCATATTTAAAGATATGAGTAAGATGGCTTCTTTTAAGGAAGAGTATACCTGCAGAACTTTGCTTTGTATCATATGAGCAGTGTCTTTCCCTTGGTATAGCCTCTCAACATTGTTCAATACGTCCAAACATCTATTATACCAATCTATCTGATAATCATTACAGGAATACCCAATAAAGCACATTAAAATCATGAACAATGTGGAATGAGTTTCCTAGAAAAGAATCGAAGGAAGTGAGAAGCACCAAATATCTAGCTATCGCTTTATGAACTTGCTCGACAACAAACAACCTCAAAGGCAGCAAGTACTACCATCAGATGTCAAATACTTTATATGCGTGTGCATATTGCTTTACCAACAATTTATGACAGAGTATCAAATTCCGTAGCTCAGAATAAAAAAATTGTGCCAGTTCAGGAGTTTACAAGTCTAGCAAATTAGTAGCTCAGAATATTTCTTCAATTTATGGCGCCATATAAACTTAGGTAGAAGTATAACGAACCGTGTCGGTCTCTTCCATTACAGTCCAGGAAAACTTTGCCATTGGATGCTTCTCGTACAAAGGTTTTTTTATTTTATCAAGAGCTAGCAAGATTATCAAATGTATAAATTAGTGATTGTAAGATGTGTCAGATATCTTGCCAAACAGGAAAGAGTACAAAACCAACACACCAAGAAAACTCTCTGGAATACTTCCAGACTGAAGGATCTTTGTCTGCAAGGTCTTATTCTGCAATATTAATTCGAATAGAGATTAGTGGGATAGTTTCCAAATAGGAAACAAAAAAGAAAGCTGCATTCTCATTGTTGGAATCTATAGCTCAAATATTTGAATAACCCAGTAACCTAGCAAAGATTCGCTTTTTGTCTTAAGTAAAACAGCAGCAAAATTAACGTTGAGCAATTAATAGTGGAGAATCTTAAATTTTTCCTAAACCTTGAATTTTATTGCCATCAGATATGAATGGAACTTCCTAATCAAAAAGATGGTGCAAAAGAGGCTACAATATTATAAAGCATACCTCCTTAAGAAGGTTTATTTCAGACTCTGACAACCCCCTCCTGTAGTGTGAAAGCAGAGTCAGTGGGGAATATGAAGACAACACTTTGTAAGACAGGTTTCTCTATATGAAAGAAATGCCAAATGGGAATGTAACCTATATTTACTTCCTCTTTTTAATGAAACCAACCAAATCCCAAAAAAAGAAAATGGCTTGGTTTAGTTAAAGTGCATTGGTGTTGTCGGGTTGAATTGCATCAGACAAATTGATGAAATAGATACATTACAGAAACATCTATCATGGAAATTGAAGTACTGTGGTGTGTGGACAACCATATCGTGAAACAACAAAAGTTAACTAAAGATGTGGTATCTTAACATATTAAAAGCACCCACAAGGACAAGATAAATGAATTGATTCTGCAAGCATCTAGTTCTTGTGTAATGAAATGGGGAGTAAGCAATGTTTAAAACAGCTAATACAGACATTCATGGATGTATTGAATATTAAAAAAGTTGCTGCTATTTTAAACATAAAAAGCAAAAGTTATTTTGAGAAAATTTACAAGCCAGGAGGTCTAACTCAAATTTGATCATTACTGCCCAGATAAAATAAAGTTGCTATTTTTAGGAACTTACCTATAGCCATATTTAGCTCTTTTTGCATCATGTTTTGGGTTTAAAATAAAGATGTTATATGCACCCTCCAGTTCTAAATATTCGACAAGGCTGCTGACGACAACACTGATCATATCAACATCAACTTGCCAAAGACCTACAGAATCATCCCTTTGAAAAGAAAAGGATGAGCATCACGCCATGAGCACAGACCAACTCCATTAAACAATATATAGTCTTCACCTTGTTCACAGGGCATTATGATACCTGGTATTGGATACATCATCCCTGCGGCCAAGGACATCAATTGCACGTTCAAATATGGATGTGATCTTTTCTCCCATTTGAATGGCATGAACAGAAAAGCTACAGTTGCATTTGACAAAAGATAAATAGCAAATAGTTAACACCTACAATCAATTCACAGTTTTACAAGAAAGTTCATGCAGCACACCAACAATCAGAATGGTAAGGGATAGAAGTACTTGTAATTTATGTGACTGATAAGTGGAAGATGGTGACGTTGCTCTTTATCGATGTTAGTCTTGTAAAATGGTGTAAGAATTTCTCCAATTCTTGGAATTCTAGTGTGTTCAAATATATGATCAATTTTTGTGAACCACCGCTCTAGTTCTTCTGGATTTAGCTTAAATTCTGCAAAACAAAAGATAGAAGATAGTCATAAATACAATCCACCTTGTCCATATAGCGAGATGGTTAAATTGGTCTTCAGAATAATGATTAGTTGCATTTCCAGATACCTTGGTTACCGGTTCCTTCAAATCCAATGAAAACGTAGTTTACAGGAACTGGAAGGTACAATGAGTCAACTTCCAAAAGCTTAAGATAATTCGCGATATTTCCTGATTATCCAATGAAAATACAACTTCAATTCCGAAGCTATAAAGTATGAAGGCATAAAAACTTCATGCACCCAAGACAAAGAAACTAATAATGCAAACCCTAGCTAGTAGTAGCAACACTGCAACAGAAGTACATTCATAAGATACCGCAACTCCAACCTCTACTGACACTGACGGCTCAAAAAGAAAAGTTCTCAAAATTGTTTTGATTTGAGGCACACACAGCTCCTCTAGAATTTTCTTTATCCTTGAAGGTTCTTTTTTTCCTTTCCACCAATAGGACCAACAAAGGGCTGGAACAATGAATCCCCATAACATGTACTCTCTTTTACACATCAAGCTACTAAACTTAGACAAAAATAAGTCATACTGATAGCGGCAGTCCACTGTATCCCAAATTCATTAAGTATGCTACACCAAAGTCTGGGAGAGAAGGGACATGACTAAGATCTTCAGACTGACACAAAACAGACCAGTTTGGTGATTGAACATTATATGGAAACATATGATCAACCTCAGAGACCTTCCTAGAACATGGAATCCACTGTTTTAAAAAATCAACAGCGACCCTTCCTGTGAGATTAATCGGATAACAATGTGTTATTACTTCATGAGACATAATCCTTAAGTTCCTATATGCCAGTTTTACCTAATAACATAATCTAAATTCTTCTCTTGAAGTTGCTTACAAGGAGCAGTAAGCTCATTTCATTAAGATTTTCCTACAATCCCTCCTACTAAACCTGATGTAAATGATTACTATATTTTGCACAATAATGCTAGACAGACTGGAAACGTTTTTATGATTCCTTACAATTGACCATCACCACCTTATGGAGATACATAAAACAGCACGTTAATGTAAATTAGGTTTTAAATTAAGTAAAAAATGTTGCAAAAAAATGTAACTATCAGCTCTACGAAAGCAAAGAAAGTACTTGAAGCTACACTTCAGTAAAGCTTTTAGGATTCAGAGGTATGCTGATGTCTTTAGTCCAAAATGATGAAGCTATGCCGATGTCTAGTCCAGACTCCATATTGGGTCTTATAAAATGAAGAAGCTTCTGTAACATGTTCAAAGTATCTCAAACTTGGAAGATTAATTACTTTCTTTTTAAACAGTGAACAGCAAATAGAGTACTGGAAACCAAATGAAGACTTCGTAAGAACAAACTATTTAAACGAATCACCGAAAATTCTGGCTATAATACAGATGTTTGTTCATTATAGAAATTTTTTCAATCATATATTAAAGGAAACAACCATCAGAGATTAATGGAATTCTACAATGAAGCTTATAAATATTTGCTGAACTTAATTACTTTCTAATAGAAGTACTACCATACAGAATAAGTACCTGCCTTGGTGAAGTTTCCGGCGTCAAATTTCTTCGGGTTAGAAGATTCCAAATCATCAAAATCTGTATATTGTCAATGCCAGTAAGGCAGTGACGTAGAAGGAGAAAGAAAAGGTCAAGACAACATTTTTATGACTCGAAAGGAAATGGTAAACAACACTACATGTACAATGTTGAACAAACTGAAGATCACGGTAAAATATCATACCAGTTCGTATAACGGACTCACTCCAGAACCGACTTTTTTCCTTGATGTTAAACAAGGAGAAAACAGACGATGAAGATTTACCGCTTTTACGCTTACCAAATGGAGCCCCATTTGACGTGTCCACTAATAGCTGATATAAGGCACAAAAAATCAAGCTGGTTAAAACATGCACATTTCCACTAAGGCTAACTCAACGTTCATCTATCCTCCCATTCTTCCTCAATTTCAATAATAAAGCCCCCAATGCAGATAGTCTTAATCAACTTATGCATAATAATAAAACTTAAATTACACAATCATGCAGAAAACAGGAAAACAGCTTAAGCTAATTAGGACGTTAGAGGTTAACAAAATCCGAGAAATGGTTAGTAAAATCTAAAATTATCAAAAGAGGGTGATTAAACTATTAAAAGAAAATAACAATGAAGAAAAAAATCACTCACCAGAAGGGAAAGCAATAATAGGAAGATAACGCGAGAATTGTGAGGACCAAGCATCGAAGACGATCTCCACATCCAATCTTGATATACCACTAAACGCGAAAAATACAGAATTGAAATATTAGTTTGATGAATTAAAATAAGAATGATAAAATTGAATTAAGCAGAGATGGATCAGAGGCTTTACAGCGAGCGATTAAAAGGGGAAATGACTATGGAGAGACTAGACTTGAACGGGGACAGTGAAAAACAACCAAAATTCCTCCAGTGTGCTCCATCCAATTATCTACAGTTTAACAGTGTTTAGTAATAAAGTCGCACTTGTATATTTTCAATAACGATGTAGCTTTGGGAATTTTACTTCTTGTTACAAACTTACAATTGACAATATTTATTTGAGTGATTATATAAAATAGTTTAAAAAATTATAAAATAAAAATAATAGTTAATATAATAATATTTAAATTCTAGTTATTTTTAAATTATTTGTAAAAAATATTTTTATACTCTCTCTGTTCTAATTAAGACAGGACGTATTTTATTTTGGATCGTCCAACTAAGTTGAGGCGGTTTCTTTTTAAGATATATTTATCACACATAAGTTTAAATAATGTATATTTATATCACCAGTTTATAATTCTTTTCAACTCTAACATACACTCATTAATTATCGTGTCCAAAATAAGTGCATCATATTAGTTGGGACGGAGAAAGTACTTATTTTTTACATTTTTGAGTATAAATAGTATGAATCGTATTAAATCATATCATTCATACGTGATTCAGTTTTATTAAATTGTACTTATGTATAATCGTATAAATGAATATTATTCATACTTTTCATATCATTCCTATAATCTATTAATATATAAAAACTAAATTTTTAACGCTAAAAAATTGGCGCCATTTTTCTTTAATCTTAATTAACAATATTAATAACTGTAAATTTAAAATCATTCGGAACGTGTTTGTTTACTTTTAAAAAAACGTATCCCACTTCTTAAATTAAAAAATAGGAATTATTTATATGCATCAATCTATAATTAGGTGTGTGATTAATTAATGAATAGATTAATAGATTATGACTGCATCTATTATTATTAACTATTTTTAATAATTTTATTAAGTATCTATTAATTTATTAAAATAATGTTTTGATAACTATTTTTTTCTCACCTAATTTTAAAATAGAAATTATATTTTAAAATATAGTTATGTTATGAATAAATTTTATAACAAGTTTTTATATTTTAAATTTGTAATTATATTATTCTAATTATTTATTCAATACATCACTAATTAGTTTACATACTTATTTTAAAATATATGATAAAGATATGATATTTTTCATTAAATTTTTACACTTCTCCTAATTTCATTATTCTTTTAATTTTTTTATTATTTATCGTGATATTTTATATTATATAATTAAAAAATATAAATTGAGTGTAAGTATATTTATTTCAACTTTTATATTTTGTATATTCTATTTTAAATGATACAAATATTATATGTTTAAAAAATTTTAATCTAAAGTGAGTGAGAATAAAGTTTCACTTGAATCTATAACATAATTTAAGAAGATATTTTTTAAAATGTAATATTTGAATTGTGAGTAGTAAATATATATTTTTATTTATAGTATAATTTTTATGTCTAATTATATTTTTAAAATATATTTTAATTATATATTAACATAATATATAGTATACCGCGCTATAGTGCGGGTTACAATACTAGTTAAATTTAAGTAGAAGTGTATTTGTGGTAATTTACATTTAAAATTACTAGAATTTAAATGTTTTTATGTTTGTGGCCATTATTTGCATTTTACAATCTTTTTGGCTATTTTGTATAATTAACACTATTTATTTTATACTTAATAATTTGATAAAAGAATAATTAAATGCTATTATAAATTTTTATGCAAGAACATAATATAATAAGTACGATACAAATACAATTGATCATGACTAAAAAATTAATTTTTTTCCAAAAATAATTCATCATGATTTAATGATTGATCATGACGTTTCTTAATAGTCATAGCATAAGGAATGACGAGCAAAAATTATCGTTGTTCAAACTTAAATAACAATCTAGAATCTAATAGAGTAAGTGACATTCTCATAAACAACACTTTGTATCTCGCATTCTACCAATGATAACTTTTATTTCTAATACATGACTGTCAAATCTTATACTACCTCCGTCCATGAATGATCTTCCCACATTGACTCGGCACGGGTTTTAAGAAATTATGTTGACTTAGTTGATAAAATGTAAAATGTATTGAATGTTGTATAGTTAGTGGAGAATGGGGTCCACTTTATTGATGATGTGTAAAGTGTATAGAGTAGTGAGTGGAATAAGGGGCCCACATTATTGATGATGTGTTGAGTTGTGAGTGGAGTAGAGAGTTGCCAAAAATAGAAAGGAAGTGGGAAGAAACTTGGTGGACGTCCCAATAAGGAAACTTGGGAAGAAAGATCGTGGACGGAGGGAGTAATAATCAATCTAGTTTTGTTGTTAAATCTTTAGCATGATATATATAAGAAACATTACTCGAGTTCCGACTTTCAAAAATAATTCATGATGAGAAACACCAAAACATATAAGGTTGTTTAAGAATTCTGATGTGTGAATATCTTGTAATTTAGAATCATTTGATTTTGTTTGGCATGTAGTGTCTAACCTCAAGTTGATAGAACCTGTATGAGAGGCTCACAAATTCGCATGATTCATAGGTTTGATAATCGAATAAAAATATGCAATTCTAAAATATAATAAAATATAAATCAAATCATACATATAACGAAGAAGACAAAACTGAAAAATCGAGTCATAGGCATGCTCCTAAGATTCGAATTTTACCTCTTTTATGAACCGAATAATCGATTGAAGAGAGACGATCAACCATCAGTAGCGAACAACTATCCTCTTCAGGAAACACGAACGGATTTGACTTTCAAAACTTCTGGCCTATAACTCAATCTACATTTTGACTATCGTGTGAGCGATAATTCGTCGGGATTTATCAAAAGGGAAAGAATCGATTTGCATTTCATCTACCTCTCCATTGGCCAATTTGAAATTCCCCTACCTCTCCCTTGGATCTTTATATGTAGTAACATATATTTCAGACATTATTTGTATACCAACCGACCTAATTGCATTATCATTAGAAGTTCATTGTGTTTTTCTACTATTAGCAATGCAGAAATAAACTCATAATGATTAGTGTAATTTTAGTCTTGTACTGCTGATGGAGTACAAGGTTACTAGAATGAAAAGTTGATAGAGTATTTCTCTATCATTTCAATATTTGTAACTTTCTATTTACAAATTTTTGATTGTGACATAATATTATGCAAGACAGAATTGTATTCAACCGCATGCTTAAAGTCCTGAAAACGTAAACTTAGTCATTCATGTTGTGTTTGAGTGAGGATAACTGTTGTTTGTTGATTAAATAATCATTCAAGGATTTCTAGATGACAACATGATCATTTTCGATAAGAACTCATTTTTAAGACCTTATTTAAATGGTGAAAAAAATTAGTAAAACCTTCGCCTTCTGAACGGAGGTATTGAAAATTTTTGGAATAATTGTCTTGTTTGGATCACATGAGATAATATATATATAGGGATGGTTTCAGGTAGAAAGTACTCATAAGATATAAAATAGGAATAGATCCTGATCTTTGATTTATTACAAATGGACGCATGAGATTAAGTTGGGTAAATATAATTATTTAATGAAATGATACGCTGCATCGATGGGAACAATGCATCAGGGTTATTTTAGTAACAACACAAATGGCTGTTAACACCATTTAATTCAAAAATTCATCCCTCACCATTGATTACGGAACTGAAAAGGGAAGTTACCATCCCACACTCAACCACCGAATCCTTACCTTCTGCAAAAGAAATCTTCCACCTCCACACTTTCCAACGATGCAACCCAGAAAACAGAAGAGGTCAGTTCGACGAACGGTGCAAGAAGACGACGACGAAGACTTCATTACTCCGTCCAGACCAACAAAAGTTTCAATGCAAGATCAACCAAAGAAAACTGGTACTTCTAGAAGAAGATTGATTATATTTGATGAAGGTTAGTGCATTGCAAAAAAATACTTCGAACCTGGTGAATAATGTTTATGATGAATAAAAATTGGGGCTTTATGTTTAATATTAAAGAAAATGTATATTATGTTTTAACAGTTGATGATTGCAATATATGAGTGCTTTGTTTTTTGTTTTCATTAAGTATTGAGTGCAACTGCACTACTGAACTTAACATATCTAGGGTTTCTGTTGATTTGTAAATTCTATTATTTGTGTGAACTGATATTATATAAGAAATTTGTGGTATTTGAGTTTTATTGTTGAATGTGGGTTGAATCATAATGCGTGTTTGTTTCTGGGTTCCATCCTTTCATTTGTTAATATCTGAATTGCAGCACTTTAATTGAATTTTGTTTATCTGCTACATAAGTTTCTTTGGTTGTTTTTGGGTAGCACATAAGCTACAATTGATTTGCATATGTGTAAATTAGAAATTATCAAAAATATTGCAATTTGATAGATAATATGGGCAACCCAACATTGTTTTCTGTTGTTAATAAAAATGGCAATTTGAAACATATTTGACTGAATTGGTATGTTAATATAAGTGCATTATATATTACTGTTTACTGAGTCATAAATTCATTTCATTGTTGATAACAGTTGCATTCTTTGGCTATTATAAGTGCATTATATAATACGTTTGACTGATTTTGTTTGTTAATTTAAATGCATTGTATATCAGTTTTTCATGCTTCATGCTTTTGATGCACTGTTAATATTTGTTGAATTTATTTATTCGTCTAATTGGATTATTTAGTTGTGTTTACTTAGTCATAATGTATAAACAACAATGATGTTGTATAATTGCATTGTATATTATTATTGGTTGGATCGTATTTCTTATGCACTCTTGAGATATGTTTAATTGGTTGTTTTTAAAATGGGATTGAAACACATTTGACTGAATTGATATGTTAGTATAAGTGCATTATATAGTATTGTTTAGTGAGTCATAATTTCCTTTCAATGTTGATAACATTTTCAATTTGTTTGTTATTCTAGGTGCATTGTATAATACATATCAATGCATTTGTTTGTTAATGTAAGTGCATTGTATATCACTCTGTTTCATGATTACTTCTTTTGATGCACTGTTAAGGTAAGTTGCCTTACTCTGTTCTTTCAATCGAATTTTATAAGATATTTGAATGCATTGCTTTATTCAATGGTATTGAATTCTTGATATAAAAACTGAACGTCATGTAAATGTTATAGACAATTCATTTTTATCAATTAGTTAAAGAAAAACGATGTATATTGTCGGTGCATCTAAAACATAAATAATTGACTTCATACTGTATATTGTATTTTTTATCGATATTAACACGACTTTCGTTAATTATACGCCAATGTTTTTTTCATCAGAGAGGACTAAGGCACGACATGATATCATTTCAAGACAAGGAAAATAAAGTACACGGCAAAGAGTTGATGTGATTGTGAAGCCAATACAGAAACGCAAGAGATTGAATACAGCGCATGCACCTACAACCGAAGAAACGAATGAAACTACACAACCAAGTTCTGATGATGAAGATAATGTTGGGAACATTTCTAATTACCCAAAAATTTCATGCAGGACAAGTCCCGCCACATTATTCGCATCTGTATCTTTGACACAACTAGTAGTATGTTATATATTTTGTCCTTTGTCAACCTGATAATTATATTTTGTTTTTTGTTATGCATATAAATGCATTGTTCTACTTGATATAGTGTTGATTTGTCAATATATATAATTGTTAAATGAATGCCATAATGTGTATTCGATTTCAGTAATGCACTATATTGTTTATAATAATGCATTGAGTCATACTTGATATCATTTCAGTAATGCCATATTGTTCAGTAATGCCATATCATTTCAGTAATGCCATATCATTTCAGTAATGCCATCGATTTCAGTAATGCCATATTGTTCAATGAGTCATACTTGATATCATTTGCATTATTTTGCTATAGTTAATGCATTGTAAAAAATAATGAACTGCATTCATAAAGTCAGTGAACTTGACTTGTTATTATAAAATTTGATTGTTATGGTAATGTTATCAACGCTTTAATTTTTATTAATTACAACATCTGAACCCATATACACATAACCGATTCATTTTACCTTATTAAATAATGCATATTAATACAAAAAAAGCACTTAACACCATGTAAAATTTACTAAAAACTTTTTATTAAAACATAAAAAACAAACAACTCAATCAAATTATTTAAATATGTTAATGTCAAACTGATGTAAGAACCACTAGTACATGGAAATAAGAAAAAACATTTTAATCATCTTTTGCTTTAGATGAACGTATTTTATCACAATTCCTTGAATCATAGTGCGTCATCTGCTTGCAATTTCCACATTTTCTCTTCGGCTTGCTTGCTTTTAGTATAGCCTCCCCCTTTCTAGATTTAAGCCTACTACCACTTCCTTTGGTTTTGACACGGTCTGGAGGGTGAACCTCAACCATATCAGGTACTATTGCTCCATAATACCTCTCGAAAATGGACTGTTTCCCAGCGTACAATGTAGTACTTGGTATCCTACTTTCATACTTATCTCTTAGCAAGTGCAAATCCTGAGCAAATTCGTCAAGCAACACATTTGAACCCTGCAGATTTCCAATCATGGAATAAAAATTAGAAAAAATATCTTTCAAAACAGACATGTTGCCTCTATCCATTCCTACTCCATATGTTGTGCTCGGTTTAGTTTGGATGCATGCAAATTTCGTCCATCGCCGCACAATATATTTATCTGGTATCTTATTAATCTTCATGTTCTTCAAAACAACCAACACATGACGACACATAAGACCTCGACGAACAAACCATTTGCATGAACAACTTGTAGTCAAACTTTCCAACTCGTGAACAACATGAAAAATACCATACTTATGATCGTCTACCTCATGGATATTCACTTCTGATGTTGTAATAATATTGCGAGTCGAACAAGAATTCATCGCGTAATGAATTTGCTTCCGCAAGTCATAGAATATCTTGTGTGTATATATAGAAGCTCCATGCTTCTCCAATTCCCATTTTGTTTTACACTCTGGAAATGAGGATTTATCCAAACTGCTCAATTGATCATGCGCATTACGCTGTGCATCAATAGCAGTATCGTAATGCATGAAGAACTCAACAAGATTTGACTCTTTATTCAAATACTTACGAAAAAAAATTGTTCTCACTTTCAGACATTTATGTGGTACGGAACAATCTACTCATTGATACATCTCTGAAATAAGCAGGTATCCAATGACTACGTAATTCAAACAAATTTTGAAACCACTGGTCCTCACTTAAATCAAACTCTTCCAAAACAGAATACCAACGATGTTCAAACTCTGCGGGTTCAATGTGTTCCGACCATACAATGTCATTAAACTTATTCGTGAAATCAACATTCTCTTTCAGACTCTTGGAAACTTTATCTGCAACCTTACACATTATATGCCACATGCAAAAGAGGTGTATGGTCTGTGGAAGAACACGTTCAACTGCAATCTTGATTGCTGGATCTTGATCGGTAATTAATATACGGGGATGTGTTCCCTACACTGATGGAACTTATTAATTACCCATGAATAAGATTCTACATCCTCAGATGTAAGAAGCGCAGCTGCGAATGTTACGCACTTCCCATGATTGTCTTTTCCAGTGAAAGGTGCAAATATCATATTGTACCTGTTTATATTGAGACAATGCATTTTAGTAACAACAATGATTCAATATCACCATATTTACAATGCACCATATAACAAACAAATATGTATAATGTAACAAATACTTACTTGTTCGTGCAATATGTTACGTCGAATGAGACAACATCGCCAAAGGAATTGTAATTGTTTTTAGCTTGTTCTTCTGCCCAAAACAAGCTTGTAAGTTTTTCACTTGAATCAACAAATAAGTCCAATGTGAACCCGGGGCAAACCTCTCGTTGTTTGTGCAATTTATCCAACATCATCTGAGCATCAACACCAATTACATATGCACGAAGATCACGACTGAAATTTTTAAAATCCGACATATTGCATCCAACGTCATCGTAGTTACCAACCAACTCCCTAAAAAGTCGGAATGACCTCACAGGTCCAATATTCACCATTGAAAAATTTAATATGAAGTTCTGATGGCCAATATCTAGTTTCTGTTGAACTTCATAAATCGTTTGTAGTCGGTACGCGTAAGATCGTGATTATGTGCCTCCACAAATATTTTCACATGATAACCATCTACACCATTCATGATGAATATAACTCTAGCCCTGCAGTTCGTACGACTAGACATTCTACGTCTTTTCCTATCTTGTTCATCCAAACGGTCAACAGTTCTTAAACCTTCCCGATTGCACAATACATATCTGGACAATATAGTACCATCTTTAGCTCTTGTGATGGTACCATTCCTGATGTCAAACCCACATGTTGCAGCATATTTCTTATAAAATTGGATGCCATCCTCTAAGGTATAGAAAATTTGACCTACTACAGGCTTCAAGCTAGACTCACATTGTGGTATGTGAATATGTCTTTCGTCTGATGTATAACAATCGTCAATACCTTACCATAAAATGAAAATCAACTAGTGTTAACAGTTATATATAATAAACATAAAATATATACATCACATATCATAACAAAACACTTTCAATTCAACAAAACAAATGTATAATTGTTGGGGCATTATATGTCACGCCCCGTCCTCCGCCCTCGCGGCAGAGTCCCGGCGCACGACTATAGAAAAGATAAATAAAGATAAAGTGCAACATTGAAAGCTTTGACTGAAACAAAAGATATTTCGATATCTGAGTTCAGTTTAGACGAAGGGTTAATTTACATAATTGGCACCTTCGCTAGAACATACTGATGGAACCTCTTACAGCGGAATAAGGATCGACATAAGTCTAAGTGTATGAAGACACGTAGACACCCAATACTTAATAAAAGACCGACAAGCCCGCCATAGTATCTCCCATCATCACGTCTCAACCTGCACATTTATAAATACATGCAGGGCTGAGTACAAAAGTACTCAGTAGGCACATGCCTAAAACGCATACATACATATATAATTGTCAATGCCGTAAGAGTGAAACATAGGGATTTTGTCTTTAAAAGCACTTACGTTCACTAAATTCTTTTCTTGATAAATCCTGAGTTCGACTGATCAGTCTAAGTTCTTTAGAATCAAGCATATCTGAAATTTATGTGTGCTGGGAAGGTGGCCACCTTCCACGGACACCCTGACCGGCCAACCCGCTAAGATGACTCACGGTCCTTGTGTACACTAGTTCAAGTGGGGATGCTTAGCCACTGGAACCCAAATTTGATTTCATAATCATAGCAGATATGTATCATATAAAACATAAAACATTCATGGCAAGACAATACTTGAAATATCAATTTCAATTCAAAAGCTATTTGAAAAGAAATAACATAAATGCGGATAAACACACATATTTTCTTTTAGTATAAGAAAGCCTACTTGGATCGTCTTGACTGACGACTGCTTCTTTCTCGAACTGCGGTCCTGACCTTTTGCTTGACCTTCATGTAACGAGCTAACTTATAAAAAGATTCGAGTCTTAATGGAAATAACTTCTTTTCTATTCCTAGCTCGAATTCATTAACTTTTCAACTCTTAGGCTTTTAGGGTTTTCGATACTGTTCCTCGACTCTTTAAGTCTCGGCTTAAATGATTCTGGAAAAACCCTAATTCATTTAATTATAACGTACGTCTTATAAAGAGTACTAACAAGGAGGGAATTATGAGATTTGAAACATAATGCGGTCGAAAAATCGACATGACCTCTACGTTCATTCAACTTATCCCTCGTTTAATCAAAACGAGTAAATCAACTAACACACATCAACATTGTCCCATTCAACTCTCTCTCTCGAGTGAGGACTCTGTTCCTCAACTCGAACTTATCCCAACTCAATCTCAAATCGTAACAACAACAACAAATCAACATTTCAAACATTTCAACATTTCCATTTTTCAAACATTTCCACTTTTCAAACATTTCCACCTGCGCAGTCCGAATTAAACTCGATTTTTGAACATTCAAAAGTACTTCAAAAATTCTAAATTTCGAGATATAAGTTCAAGACATTTAAAGGAACAACTTTTATTTAGGAAATAATTTCAAAATCATTGCAGAAAAATTCATAAAAATTCGGGAATCAATCCCCTATTTCACGTTTGAAATACAATGTTGAAAACTGCGCAGTCTAGGTTCATTCCACTTTTGGGCACTCAAACGTACTCCGAAAATTCTGAAATTTCACAGGAACGTTATAGACACGTAAAGGAACAACGTTCATGAAGAAACCATCTTCAAATTCGAAATAAAAAAAATAAAAAAAAAATCGGACAAAACTGCCCTGTTTTTCCCGTTTCGATTCGTTCGTTGACAAACACGTCTCTACTTTCGATTATCATGCTCTTATGGATTCATAACACAATTAAAACACCCTTTTCTATCAAGAACACTTCAACTTCATCAAGAACACTCCAAAACCGAAAATGGAAAGAACAAAAGCATGGTTTGATCGTAAATTTTATTCGATTTCTATGTTCTCTAACATCATACGAACATAATTAACAAGACTCGATAAAAATCGAACGATTCCTATCTATAACTTAGAGAGGGCTGTCGAATTTTGGGGTGAAAAAGAGGTGGGGAAATCTCAAATTTTAAACCATAAAAAGGAAGCTTAGATCGATACCTTTCACAATCCGAAGACGGTTTATGAATCGGAGCTCGTTTGATACTTCAACTTTCGATTTCTTCCTCTCCAATGGAGGTTCACTCTTCCCTCAATTCTCTCTCTCTCACGTAAATCACAAGAAGAATGAAGAAGAAAGGTGGTGATGTGTTCCATAATGGGTGGTAGAAAAAAAAATAAAACTAGATATTTCATTAAGCACGTATTATTAGTCCGGGTTCCCGACTTCTCGATACAAAAATAGTCTCGGAAAAATCCCAAAAAATCATGGCTATCTTAGAAAAATATCCCGGACTTAACTTTAAAAGATAATAAAATTATCTCGTCTCGTTCAAAATGATGAATAGTGATTTCTCGATAAATACATCATTCTTCCGAAAGTCGGAATTATTAACCTTTCACCCTATCTCCGTATCGTAAAATAATTGAATGGAAAAGCAGACGCTGCTTCGATACGAGTTCTCGAACTTAAATTATGACGATAAACGTCAAACCGAATTTTCTCGATTTCTTTCTCGATTTCAGAAATTTCTGAAATGACTTTTAACTCACATTAGGAGTTCTATTCTTTAATACGAGTCTTTAAACTTTCAACGGATCTCGAATCCCTCGTTTATTCATAAATTTTTCTTTTATTCGGGTTTTTAATTATCGGGGTATTACATTATATTTATAATGCAACTACAAGTTTACGACAATGCATTTCAATATATAAAAGCGATTCAATATTGTAAAGTGTATATGCAATCAATCTAATTATCTAAACTATGCATAATATCCAGTATATTGATGCATTTTAACATATACTATAACGCATTAGTTAATTTATAGATGAGTACATATTATAACATTATCATATAAATGACAATATGAGAAAACGTAATGAGATTTAACAAAAAAATTCACTTTGACATAATACAAACCCTTCAAGTTAAATATGCAAAAAATAAACACCAACAAAGCTTCGATTCATATGGAACAATTGTTCTGTTATAAAATTTAAAATCATCAATTTAGAATTTTACGATGCAACAACAACACAACTTCGTTTCATATTAAACCATTAGTCCTGAAATAAACAACAACACAACTTCGTTTCATATTAAACAATTGTTCTGGAATAAAATTTAAAATCATAACGACTTCAATTTCACAGGCAACTATGCAAAAACTTATCTCCCATGATGCATTAACTCATATTAAACAATTCAAATAGAATAGTTATTATAACTCACATTCAACACATACCTTGAATATGCTCTTCCATCATGCTCGTTTACTGCAATTCTTAAATCCCCAGGAACGAGTTAATTTTGTTAAACCTTCAATAAATTCTCTTAGCACGTTCTCTATATTAAATTTCCTCTTAAATTAAGAAATCTCATAATTAAGGAAACTGAATATCCAATAAGTAAGCATGATCGGCGGTTATAGAATGATTAAGTTGACTTCCTGAAAAATCTCATATAATGCAACCAATACTTAATTCGGTTATTCTCTTTCCTAAATAAATTTACTCATTTAACCTTATGGTAGAATTAATGCACGATTTTACTGAATTAAAAATTTATAATTGCTTCTTCAATCTTAACTGTTAGATCTTATAATTGAATGGTTGTGATTCTTTCATATTTCCTACTTTAAAACCACTTTCTATATGATCTACATCATATATATATATATATATATATATGTATGAGTGCATTCATGTGAGAATGCTATCTTAAGTGAGAAATATGAACACTTATAGTCCATTGACCAATACTAAATTAAAGGTCTAGATTTGGTCACATATTATTGTTATAAACCACTTCCTCCTTTTAATTGACCGATTAAGGGTAATTTTGACAAATAAATTATACATGATGCGAGCATTATATGGAATTGACCTAGAATCACGGGATTGAATAAAATTGTCCAAATAAATCGAGTACAAAAATTAATGCATCTTGTAGTATATTCTAATGCATTATCTTTGTAAATGTCATTAATTATAGTATAAATATAATGCTTTATAGTATAAAATAATTCTACAAACACATTATTTGACTTGAAAAGTGATAATTAAATATTGCAAATTTAAGTTTTTTTTTTCAAATCCTAAATCTAAAAATAAAAGTAAGAGAAATAATGTGTATTCATGTCATTTGGTGAAACTAGGTTTTATAGAAAAAAAAAATCGCATGCTAATTTCCTTGCATTGTACGCTCTCCGTCTCATTAAGCATGAAACAATTTATATTCATTTGAGTGTATTAAAATAATAAATTATGTCAAACTTATTAGGACAAAGGTGATATTAATTATATAGATGCATTACATTATTTGGATTAGTGGATGAAATTATGATTTGTGATTTTCTTTTTTATTGTAGCAATTGAAATGCATGATAATATGCCATGTGATGCATTAGACTTCTTAAATTAATGCATTGTACTCCATATTATCTAATTTACTTATTTTATTGTACTGCATTCTTGATTCTGGTTAAAATATTACTATACGTTTAATGATTTGTAACCTATCGATAGATGATGGTAATGTACTGGATAAATTAATGGTTGAAATGGATAAATTAAGGAATTCTTAGTATTGTGTCTATAATATTTACTATAATTAAATTGATATGCAATCACATAAAATAAGGAAAGTGGCAGTTACATAGAGTTATTTTACACTTATATCCTTAGTGTGTTAATAATGAAAGTATTTTTCAGTATTTTAATAAAAGATGTAGATAAATTAATAGTCATAGATCATATTAAACCATTGATATAGATCTATTATCATTTCTCACTTTAAATGTGATTCTCATATAATTGTTCCCCCATATATATATATATGTATATATCTCAACATATAAAGGTCAAATAATTACTTTCATCAAAGTCGAGCTCAACAAATTCTCCTTTGTACATTTTTCAATTCTATATTAAATTATTGAATCATTTAATATTACAAACTTAATTACTTTATCACTATTCATAAATGTATGGATAATAGATCAAATCAAACATATAAAAATCACATCGCTTAAAACAATACACTTTGACACTATGGAAAGACATGAAAATCTAATTAATACAGAAAAATCAGCATATAATGATTTTCGAATATTAACATTAGACAAATTAGAAGTAGGGGATTTGAAAGAAAACAAAAATATACTCTTTCAAAAAAAAATCATTAATTTTTGTGAAATTAATGAGATTGAAGGACCACACCAAATCCAAGTCTAAATCCATGGGTACCTTTTTTTCATTAATCTTAACAGTGGTATTGAGGTAAAATTGATTACGATCACAATTCATTTAAATAATAGATTAAATTTGGGAAAATATATTTTCATGCTTTTGAATTAAACTCAATGATGTTGATATGAATGCTTCTAATAGAATTTTGAAATGATAACAATATAAATAAAAAACTTCACCATATTTATCGATTATAGAGATTTGATTTGAGTGATGTGATTAATATAATAATCACATTTAAAAAATTTCATTCTTATCGATAATTCTTCATTTTTTTTACTTCTCATTACGAATTTCACTCCTTCTTATTCCCCTTAATTACTCAAATGAGTGAATTTCTATATATTTATTTCATATATTCCCCTTAATTACTCAAATGAGTGAACTTCTATATATTTATTTCATATAAATATATGGTTTTAATATGAGTAGGGTGCCAATCAAATGACTAATTCAAAACATTAATGCTATTATATGACCCATCAAATCACCAAATAGAGGAGAAATGGAAAAAATGATTTATAGGTGTATTAACAAACTCCATTTTTTCAAAATCTAAATTTCAAAATTGGAATACAAAACATATGTAAAATAAATCCGGATATAAAATACTTACCTGTAGAAAAAATCATGAGAAGAATCACCGTTGAAGAAAATAAGTGAATAATTGCATAATTAATACGAGTAAAACAACAACTCTTCCAGAATATAGATCATGAAATATGCGAAAACATAAATTCTCAATTCCATGAAATAATAATATATTTCAAACCACAAGAAAATGCAAATAAAATATATTCATAATTATCAATTGTATAGAAAATACGAAGCAACAAAAACCTAATTCTAAGAATACTCGGATATAAAAATCAAAATGAGAAGAATCTCAAGATTAATAAATGAAGGAACTTTGATTAGGGACTCACAAATTCGCATGATCCACGGTCTAATAACCGAATAAAACATGCAATTATAATACACAATTAAATATCAATCAAATCATGTATATAGCAAGGAAGATAAAAACAGAAAAATGAGTCATATGCATGCTTTTGAGAACCCTTTAGTATAAGTTTTGATGATGGTTATCGAAGCACACACTTAGATTTAAAATTATCCTTAGATGTTAAAACACAGATCTAGTTAACAATCTGTCAATTGATCTAAAATGTACAGAACAATGTATCGAGATTAACGATCTGTTGTATAAAGATCAATTAGAATAGATTCTATCATTGACATATAAGTAAATAAATTACAATGTAAGGAACATATCAAGTTTACGATTTGTACCATAAGAATATGTTTACACCCTAAACTAGAATAATGATCAATATGTAAAACTCATAAGAAGTTTGAATCTATTCTATATGATCATTTACTAAGTGTTAAGATAGAACTCAACAGAAGATGAAGATACAGATCAAAGAGATGATATGTGCGAAAGATAAACTTATGATCGGCCTAAATGGATCATTTGTATATCTATTCCTACATGTCACGTCATCATCTTTTCCTACATACCGTTTATGGTAATGTAATTCAATCCTGCAAAAGGACGATACCTCAAATGGCTAAAAGGACGCACACATGGTTGAGAATACAAAAGGACAAACGACTAGTTTATACTCCAACGTCTAGTTTCTGAATTCCTTCTTTATAAATACTCCATGCCAACCTCCAGAGAAAACAACGAGAAATTCACTGAAGCTAAACTCTGCACAAATCTCTCAAACTCCATCTTTATCGAAGCGCTCATACTTTGAAGAATTTCTCAAGATCTTCGTACACTTAGAGATTTCTAAATACTTTGGAAAAATATTATTAGCTTACACATTCCTCACTTATTAAGCTTAGAGTATCTTCTTAGAACTCATAGTATTTTTCAAAATACACTTTTGTAAAACTCAATAGTTTTAAATTCTTTCTTCATAGTTTGTTTCACAAGTTGTGCCTAAGAATAAATCTTCGTTCCAGTTCCACTATAATTTGTACAGGTTATGTTGGGACCCCACAAATTCATTTATGTTTTGATGATGATTATCGAAACAACAATTAGTTAATACAAGTTCATCAAAAACCAAGTGATTAATTATCATCTTTTAAAGAACAGTTTGCTTATAAAATAAGCAGGTCGTTAGTTATACGATTTGTATTATTCTTATTAACTATCTTGAACATATTGATTACTATTACAACAATGGGTATAAGTTCTTTCTAAACAGCTAGCTAAAATATAAAGGAACAGGTCGATGTTAAAACGATATGTCCCTATTTCAGCAGCTAGTTCTTTGTTTAGACTACCTCTCATGGTTTTAGACTTAGTATTTCTCTAGTATAGATTTTATCAGATCAACATTGTAAAAAGGAAGTTTGTAGTTTCAAACTTATAGGAATGATCTGTTTATCTAGTTATTGAAGAACAATTAAACAATGTAAAAGAACAGGTGGATAGAAAAACCACCTGTCCTATAGAACTAGTTGTTCTCTAGTATAGGTAAATGAAGACTTGAGCCTTCTCGAAGAAAATGATCATGATACAAACAGATCGTTTTCTTCTCCATATACAGCCCACTGTCTCAACAGCAGATTGTCATAAAAACGATATGTCTCAACCTTATCATGTTGTATCTCTAGATTTGCTCAGGAATCAAGAAGAACTATCAAGGAATTAGTTGAGTTTCAAACTAACTAAGTACTTGATGGACAGCTCGAAAGACAGATCGTAGGAAACGATATGTTAGATGAATACAAGCTAGTTGTCCCACACATTAACTACGGTGGACTACCGACATACCTAAATTTGTCATAAGTCAACCACTCAGTGTGTTGTCACATCAAATGAGATATTTTAAGGAATGAAGTACAAGAATACCAAATTAAATGTACGATAAATCATTCTAAGTATGACAAAACACTGGGGAATCGCGTGATAGGTGGAACAAGATGCATTATAGGCGGCGCGTGCTACAACAAATGTGCCAGAGTTGAAAGCCGAGCAAAGAAACCAAATCATGCAATTCATTCTTAAAGGCTGCATTGATGGAAAATCAACCTGAGGCGTACGTAAAGTTGCTCAAGTGAAGTTTCAAGTGTCACGAAAGGCTATTAGTCAACTTTGGGAAGCTGCACAAAAGAAAATGGAAGAGGGTAAGCCAATACACATCATTAGTGGTAAGATCGATAAGCAAAGGAAGAAAGTTGTGCATTTAGATCTAAATCTACTTACAACCCTGACTACACAAAGAGATGGAGCATAAGATGAAGAATTTGGCGTAGTACAGAAGCAGAAATAGGAAGTAGAATAATAGATAATAAAGATATGTATTCTTCTGTCATATCGTCAATGGAGAACTACAAATATAAAGAGATGATAATAGACTAAAGATGGAAAACTCCAATCATGCCAATAATAAAGTTATTCTAGAATATTTAGCAAAACAATAATATCTTCCCAACAAGGAAAATGAATATGTATCCAATACTCCTCCTCAAGTTGGCTCGTGAAGATTTTGAACGCCCAACTTGCAAATTAAGAATCGAAGACAATCAGCTCCAACAGCCTTTGTGAATAGATCTGCAATCTATACCGACGTTGCGATTTTCCTTGGCTCTATTTCCCTTGATTCAACACGTTCTCGAACGAAATAACAATCCACCTCCACATGTTTCGTCCGCTCATGAAATACAGGATTGTTAGCAATGTGACGAGTAGCTTGATTGTCGCAATATAAAGGTGTGGATCCATGTTTACTAACTTCAAAATCTTGGAGCAACCATCAAAACCATATTACTTCGCTGACTATGGTAGACATAGCCCTGTATTCTGCCTCTGCCGAAGAACGAGAGACAACTGATTGTTTCTTTGTACGCCAAGATATCAGAGCTCCACCAAGGGTAATGCAATAACCAGTGCTGGAGCGCCTTGTTAGGGGGCAACCACCCCAATCTGAATCACAAAACGCTTCTAACTCTGAGTTGTCGTTAGCTGGTAGAAATATACCTTGGCCGAGGTAGCCTTTAAATACCTTAAGACGTGAATGGCTGCATCTATATGTGTACGTCTCGGTGAAGAGATGAATTGACTTAACACATTAGTGGCGAACTGTATGTCAGGTCTTGTTACGGTCAAATAAAGTAGACGTCCAATGAGGCGTCTATAACGTGCTGAATCCTCATGTGCGACATTTTCATCAGCTTGCAAGCGAGCATTTTGATCCATAAGGATGGAGCTGGGTTGACAACCTTGAAGACCACTCTCTTCTAGAATGTCCAAAGTATATTTTCGTTGACTTAAAACAACACCTTTTTTAGTTCGTGCCACTTCAATGCCTAAAAAATATTTTAATGGACCAAAATCTTTAATGGTAAATCTGTTGTCCAAATATCTCTTGACGTAGCTAATGAATTCATCACTGTTCCCAGCAAGGATTACATCATCAACATATATGAGAGCTGAAACATAAACATCACCACGCCGATAGACGAAGAGTGAGTGATCTGCTTTGGATTGACGAAATCCAATATCAAGAAGTGCCTTAGTAAATTTGTAGTACCAATTTCTTGAAGCTTGGCGTAACCCATATAAGGATTTGAGTAACTTACACACTCTAGTATCCCCGGGCCTCGCAAAGCCTTGCGGAACCTTCATGTACACATCTTCACTTAAGTCTCCATGAAGAAACGCATTATTGACATCCAATTGTTGTATGTTCCAATTCCTTTTGACTGCAACGGCTAACATACTTCGAATAGTGAAAAGCTTCGCTACCGGAGCATATGTTTCATGGAAGTCAATACCTTCAATCTTTTGAAACCTTTGGCCACGAGTCGGGCCTTATAACGCTCTATCTCACCATTTGGCTTGTACTTGATCTTATAGACCCACTTTGAATCAATTGCTTTCTTTCCAGGGGGTAAATTTTCAAGTGTCCACGTCCCACTTGTTTCCAAAGTGTCAATCTCCCTTTTCATTGCTTCTCGCCAATTGAGATCTTTGATAGCCTTAGAGAAGTTTTTAGGCTCATCATGAGAGGTGATAGCCACAAGAAAGCATTTGTGAGTATGAGAAAAATTATCATAAGAAACATAGTTAGAGAGATGGTGTACCGTCGAGGATCCCGATTCGAGATTGGGCTGCGAATGGTCTATGGAGCTTGGTAAATCAACAACCTAATTTTCCAAGTGCTTCGGCTGCTTTCGGGCCCTTTCGCTATGTCGAATACCATTTTCAGGAGAAGCAGTAGCTTCCATTTCAGTCTCATCATTTGTGTTATGAGATTGGATCGATTCATGTTGCACCATGGTGTCTCCATGAGGTTGAGGTACAACATTATCATACTTATTTTGTGTTGCTACCTCATGGTCGATCTCATTACGTGCCAACTCAGTTTCTAAGCTCCATTCTTCTAAGCGTTTGACTACCAACTTTTCAACATGATCCACTTTACGAAATGAAAAAATGTCCTCGAAAAATCGAACATCCCTGGAGGTATAAATTTTCTTATTCCTCAGGTCATACACCCTATATCCCTTTTGCCCATTAGGATATCCTACAAATATACAAGGTTTCCCTCGCTCACCAAATTTATCTCCTCCTTTCTTTGTATCTCGAGCATAAACGAGACAACCAAAAACCCGCATGTAATTGTAGGTCGGAGAACGTTTTAGAAAGGATATCAAAAGGGGTTTTATTGTGGAGAAGTTTTGAGGGTAACCTATTTATTATGTAAGTAGCGGTTAAAACGCACTCCCCCCAAAATTCAATAGGTAGTTCCGCTTGGAATCGTAAAGCTCGTGCTACCTTAAGTATATGTCTATGCTTACATTCAACTACCCCATTTTGTTGTGGTGTATCGGTGCATGAGGTTTCAAGTTTTATGCCATTTTCTAAATAATAATTCAACATACTTTGTGACTGAAATTCCCTGCCATTATCTGTTCGGATTCTCTTCACATAGGTTCCGAACTGTGTTTTTACCATGTTGCAAAATAATTGCAAATATTGACACACTTCAGATTTATATTTCATCAAGTATACCCACACAGCTCTGCTATAATCATCAACGACAGATAAAAAATAATGTGCTCCCGAATGAGATGCAATTTTATAATTTCCCCAAATGTCACAATGAATCAAATCAAAATAATTTCTCGTTCGAATAGAACTAATTGGAAATGGCAAGCGTGTTTGCTTTGCTATCATGCAAGAATCACAATAACCATCATCAATATTACCAAATGTATCAATATGTTGAAGCTCTACGCGAGAGGCATGACCGAATCTCATGTGCCAAATTTTCGGATCCACCTTGACATTCATGGCTTGACTTTCTCCCCCAGAAGGCTCCAAGCAATATAGACCATCTCGCTGTTTACCCATCCCAATCAGGCTCCTCGAGCTCAAGGCCTGTATGACACAAAAGTCCGGAAAAAAGTCATGAAACAATTATAATCTTTTGTCAGTTTACTAACTGAAAGCAAATTGCATTGAAAATTAGGGACGTGTAGAACGCGGTTAATTTTCAATCCATTTGGCAATGTGGTACTCCCAATATTCTCCACTGCCACACTGTCGCCAATGGGAATTCTCACTGGATTTCCAACAACATTCGTTTGATTCTCAAGACATTCTCTATGATAAGTGATATGTTCGGTCGCTCCAGAGTCTATCACCCAAGGTGCTGAAAAATTGATCTTACCAGCCATGTGAGCAGTGGGTGGATTAATCATCTGTTGAGACTCTTTGTTTCTACTGATATACTCCAGCAGCTTGCTAAATTGCTCGTTAGACAACCTAGGTATTGGACTATGATTGTCTTGTGTAGGCTTTTGGTCAACACGTCCAACATTGTTTGCATTTACAAGCGCTGCCTTTGGTACCTCACGATTCTCATACTTCTTTCTGTTGTTTTCTCGTCCATCTCTTTTGGGATACCCTATAATTTCATAACACATCTCGACGGTGTGGTTGTTTCTCCCGCAATGTGAGCATCGCACCTTCTCGTGTTTTCCTTCCTTCTTGTTTCCATACCCCTACCGAGTGAATTCGGCTTGATATGCAGCCGCTTCTACACTCGGTTTTCTTGCCTCAGTGATGGCTCTTTGTTGCTCATCTTCCTCCACTAGGTGGTATGCCATTCCAAGAGAGGGAGTTGGCTTTGTGCTCAGTATTTGCGTTTTAATGGTATTGAAAACATCGTCGAGTCCCATGAGAAATTCATATAGACGTTCCTTCTCATGCATCTCCAATAGTTTCTTTGATATGTTACAAGTGCAATTTCCACAATCACATTTGGGAGTGGCAGATACATACTCGATCTCGTCCCAAATTCCTTTTAATTTGTTGTAATACGCTTAAACATAGCTCTTTTCTTGTCGAGTTAGCGTGAGAGATCACTTCAATTCATAGGCTCTAGGCGCACTCTCCTTCCCGAACCTCTCTTCCAAGTCCTGCCATATCTCACGTGCAGTTTTAGCATGTCTCATGTTGCATCGTATTTCTTTATCCATGGCTATAGTTAACCAACCCTTAACCATGGCATTGCATCTCTTTCCATAGCATGAAATCGGGCGAGGTCTCCTTCGGGATCGAAATTGATCCATCCACAAACTCAATTTTATTTTTTGCAAAAAGTGAGTTGCTCATCTCCTCTACCCAGCCGGCATAATTACCGTCACGAAGTATCTCGCTGACATAGAATTACCCGGGATTGTCAGAGGCGTAAATATAAAATGGCGACATTACGTCAACCACAGTGGAACTGACCGCCTTCTCGTCGCCGCTCTTCACCATTGTTGTGTAGTGGCGTGTAGCTTCGTGATGATGAAGGTTGAGAATTTATGCGGAAAGTGTAGATCAAACCTGCTCTGGTGCCATGAAGAATTTGGCGTAGTACATAAACATAAATAGGAACTAGAATAATAGATAATAAAGATATGTATTCTTCTGTCATATCATCAATGGAGAACTACAAATATAAAGAGATGATAATAGACTAAAGATGGAAAACTCCAATCATGCCAATAATAAAGTTATTCTAGAATATTCAGCAAAACAATAATATCTTCCCAACAAGGAAAATGAATGTGTATCCAATATAAGAAAACTAGGTCAAGGATTAGCAAAGCAAGAGTACCGTAGGGAGATGGGCGCTTGCATGTATGATCTGGGCTCATACTTCAGCCCTGAAACCCGATTTAACATCCCCAAATAAGCTATTAAGATTGAGGTTCTCTAGAATCCTTAGAGATAGATATTATTTTTAACCAAATCAAATTTAAGGATATGCACAACATAGTGCATATAGTCGCGAAGTAGTTTTATATGACTAGAGGTTCACATAAGTTCTATCTAGCTCCGGGAGAGGTGGAGCAACATAGAACATGTAAAAACAAAAAAATTGTCACAAAGATTGTTCATGTGTGATGTTTCAAGACCCTTATTTGCAGACAGTGGAGAGAAGTATTATTCGATGGCAAGATAAGAACATTTCACTGAAGTTATTCCAACAAAGAGGAACAACAAGAATAGAAGAGCAGACACATTGGAAACAAGGTATGTGGATTCAATTACGACAGATGTCATTAAAACTTGTTTGATAAACAATGTAGCAACTTATGTTTAGTGTAACAATTGATCTCAGGTAAAAGAAAATTCATCATCATTGATCATAACCTACCTCAAGACCATTTAATGATCAATTGCGTATATGTTCTTATCCAATGAATGACCAAGTGTCTATCTGTTCTTATCTAATGAATGACCAAGTGTGTATTTGTTCTTATGCAATGAATGAGCAAGTGTGTATATGTTCTTGTGCAATGAATGAGCAAGTGTGTATATGTTCTTATGCAATAAACGATCAAGTGCAAATATGTTCTTAAGCAATAAATGACCAAGTGAAAATACGTTCTTAAGCAATAAATGACGAACTTTATATATGTTCTTATCAGTCATAAATGATCATGCTTAACCAACTAACATTCATAATTTACAGATAATACCATCAATTATGTCAAAGTGGCCAGTCGGAGCGAGTAAGAACAGAGACATTTAACATAACAATGCTAAACTCCAATAATAGTGATCCGGAGTTCAAGGCTCCTGCGACCAACACGACTTCAACATAAAGCTGATACATTAGCCAACAAATAGTCCATACTACAATGTTAATGATCTAGGATGGTTTAGAGTCATCCAATCACTACAAACAGAAACAACATGCATGAATGTTAATGATCTACTGAATGCAGTGCAAAATTCATTTGAAATGCTTTCACCAACACTGAACAATGTTTTTCTAAGTCTGCAGGGAAGTATGGTTGAGATCATGAATATATAAGGCATCAATTCATATAAAGTTCCACACATGAGTAAAAGTGAAATGATAATGGCAGATAGACTACCTGTTAACCTAGAAGACTCAATGTCATTGGTAATGGATTGCATAAAGCATCTCAAAGACATGAACATAAATGATTGGATATTAGCACTAATGCAATCAATTCGGGTCGATGTAATTGAAAGTTATTAGCATATAGAGTAGTGGGTGGATATTTTTTGTGTTTATGTCATTAAACACACCTTTTTAACTGACTTCATGAGGTTTTTATTCTCAATAAACATCTTTTGTAATGCAGCGATGGTTTTTGTAATGAAGTGAAGCAATTATCTAATGCAAGCATTCTCAGATATTAACCCAAACATATTAACAACATATTAACCACATGCATTTCAAGAATCTGAGCATATAAACCATTTTAAGAACGCATACATTTAAGACATTCATGCTTCCCACGATTCAGTGAAAATCTTGAAAGGAAATATTTGGTGTGTTTTTGTCGTGTTTTTACATGACTTTTCGAGTCTCGTTTCATAGCTTTAGGTTCATTTTATATATATTTTGGTTCGTATTTACGCACGGTTTCTGTAATTGCATGTAGGTTGTTTGGTGTGGAAATTGACGTGAAATGGAGTTGTAATGTTGGATAGCATAGTATTAAATTTCATCTCGATAGGAGTCTGTAGCTACAAACGGATTCAAAATCGGAGTTCAAACGAGGGAGAATGGGCCGAAACAAAATCGCTGCTTAGAGGAGGATCGGGGGCCAGCGCCCGCTGGGCAGGAGGTGCGGTCAGGGCAGAACCCGGGGTCCAGCGCCCGTTGGGCGCCTGCTTCGGCCAGTCCAGAAACCTGACCCCAAAGCAAACTGGACCCACCTCCGCGGGCACTGAGCGCAATTTTTAGATGTGATTTTTGCTATTTATATTCGTTTTTAGACGTATTCTATCATCCCATTTTCGTATTTTCTCTCCTTAAAAATCCCAGAACACGTATTTGAGTTGATTTCTTTGTAATTTCTCCTCGGGACGATGGATTGAGGGCAAGTTTGACGCTCAATCCAAGATTATATCTTAGTAAGTTTTATTTAATTCTTATCTTTGATTGTTTTATGGAGGTTTAGAAATTATTGATCATTTATTGATTGTTCTTGATTTATGCTTCGTGATTTAACTTGTGCTTATTTAATTGAGAAAATTGGCTCCCGTTTTTATTATTTGTTTATTGGTTGAGATCGAGAGATAATTCCAATAGAGAACTAGGGTTAAATCATTAATAAGTCCAAATCTGAGATGTAGGAATTATATTCGTTGTTTATTTATGATTTTTCCTATTGAGTGATTCAAATATGTAAATTAGAATTGCGATTTAATACAAAAGTTAGTAATTAAGAAACTATAGGAAATCATTGATTAATTGTGAATCGTTGTTCTTAATTGAGGAATTCTTCTCAGGGTAATCTAATATGTGAGTCGTGGTTACTGTCTAATTAAGAATATGTAAGTAATTAATTAGACTAACTATTAAGAAGTCCTTAATGAACGAACAATAACATGAATTTAGGAGCACGATTTAATTGATTTGCACTTTCTTAACTCTAGGCCCTTGAATCCGGAATCCCACCTTTTTATTATTTTGTTCATTTATTTTTGTATCACCTAGAAAAATTCACGTGTTTGTTTTAGTTTTTAATTAAGGTTTAAAGTCCTCTCCCGAAAAATAAAAATTTCAACAATTAGATTATCCCGATAAGAATATAGAATCGAGAACTTAGTCTCCGATAAAAACAATACCATGATGTTTAAGTCTCCTATAATTTATTAAAATTATCAAACAATCAAAGTAGAAAGTATTTTAAAATCTAATATTTTTAGATAGTATTTAAATACAATAAAATGAGTGTTTACTAGCTTTTATGTCATTGCTATTTAATTAATAGACTAACTGTCTTAATTATGTAGAAGGTAATTGCCTTAATTAAATGAAACCATAATATGATTAATTGCTTTAGTTAATTAAATAAAATTAATAATTTATGAGTAAGTGGGGTAGTGTGATATGTGTTGATAGAATGAGAATTCAACCCATTTATATAAATACAAAATAAAATATTATATCATCTTTCTTCTCCACAAGGTTTTACTTCCTCTGCAGAGCATTCTTCACCCAACTTTTCCCTTCTATAATCCTACCCCATCTCATAAAAAAATATCAGGAAGAAGAAGAAAATCTAATACCACTGAAACTCCTTCTCTCTCTTTGTGATTTAGAAGGTACTTCCATTTTGTTAGGTATTTGAAGTTTGTTGTTATTTGTAATGTTGACCTAACATGTGTTTTTGTGTTTCTTCACAGGAATGTTGATTTAGCGGCTGACTCAACATAACAACTGGTGATTGACTCAGCGTCCAACTCAACAGCCACGTGGAAGGATGACTTGGATGCACAAAGGAAGGATGACTTGGATGCAAGAAGACTTGAAGGAAGACCAAGTCATACTAGGCAGTTGAGAGTTTCATGCTAAGTGGAATTCTGTTCCACAAATCTCGGAGTCAACAACAGATTGAAGTAGTTCCACAATTCCAGGCAGATTTGTGGAGCACAACAACTGAACTGCGAGAATTATGGAGACATGGGCTGAACAGTTGCTATACCTATGGATCCAAGCCCATGTAGTCTATCTATAAATACTAGAGTCATTCAAAAGCTAGATAGACGTTCTTTTGCAGATTAAGTTCGTAGTTTTAATTCTGTATGCTCTTAGTTTGTAAGAACATACATTTAGTATTTTAGTATTAGTGTTGATGTTATTGTTGTCCTCAACATTGTAATAGCTCAACACTTGTTTTGATTATTCTTTTTGGTCGTAAGGCTTCCGTGTAGGTTATTAATTCATATAACCTACGCAAAAATTATCTCGTGTCTTCTACATTTAGCTTCCACATATATTCACTTAGAGTAGGTTGATACACTTTCAAGTGGTATCAGAGCCATCACTCGACACACTGAGTGTGGTCCTGACAGTATCACGACTCTAACACATCAATGGATCCAAACAATGTGGGAGTATTTCGGCCTCCTGTCTTGGATGGCTCGAATTACTCGTATTGGAAGACGCGTACCCGCTCATACATTAAGTCGTTAGACAGAAGAACGTGGATTTCTGTGGAAAATGGGTGGTCACCACCAAAACAAACTGACGAAGAAGGAGATATGGTCTCAATACCACAAAGTGCATGGTCACGGGATCAAGTTGAGGCTGCTACGCTCGATGATCGTGCACTCAATGCAATTCTCTCGGCTGTTGACATTAACATGTTCAAGCTGGTCAAGAACTGTACTTATGCTAAGGATGCTTGGGACATCTTACAAATGCACTGTGAAGGTGACACCAGCGTTAAACAGTCACGTCTGCGTATTCTCTCCTCGCAATTTGAGAATATGAAGATGGAGGAAGATGAAAACATTTCCAACTACACAAAGAAGATTCTTGACATTTCAAATGAGTGTCAAGACTTGGGAGATGCGTTGAGTAACAAAGTTCTTGTCTCCAAAGCACTTCGCACTTTACCACCTAGGTTCGATATGAAGGTAACAGCTATTGAAACATCACAAGCTGTGAATACAATTGAGTTCACGGACCTCATGAACTCCTTCAAAACCTATGAGATGAATCTAGAGGCAAGAGGGACATTCACGAAGAAGAAAATGATGGCCCTCGCAGACACAATCTCGTCACCTTCGTGCTGTAAGTTAACTGACATAATGGAGTCCAGTGAATCCGAAGAAGTGGAAGAAATCCATGAAGGAGATGATGTTGCCATGATCACCAGGAAGTTTAATCGAATGGTGAGAGGATTCAATCGAGACAAGAAAGAAAGACCCAAGGAGCGAGATGTACCACGTCTGGAGTACTAATAACCCCCAAAGAACGATAATAATCAGAGAAGACCCCCTGTTAGGAAAACACCTCACAACGAAGTGTTCAAGTTCAACTCCTCTAAACTCGACAGCGTACAATGCCATGAATGTAGAGGTTTCGGGCACTTTGTAAATCAGTGCGCCAACACACTTCGGAAAAGGGGTAAGTCCTATTGGGTGTCCTGAAATGATGATGATCACGAGTTCTTTGAAGACGTTGATGAGAAATTGTTTGAGAATATAGCACTGCATGTGACAATGACACCTCAGGACAAATCAGGGCAAAACGTTGATACTGAAACTTTCTCTGAAAGGTATGATTCTAACTATTACTATACACTATTTTGTTTAAATGCCTCTGTTGATGATGCAGGAAGTGTTGAGGATGACATAGACCCTACATATAGTGATGACAATACTTTCACTATAATACAAGGATTGAAAAGATTGTATGATGAGTTGTTGGGAAAATGGAAACAACAAGCACGAGATCTGGTGACCTCAACAGCTGAGATAACACGACTCAAGGAAGTCCAAGCAAAACAGGAGGTATTGATCACACAACGTGACATAGAGCTCACCAAAGTGAAATCCCAACTTGAAGAGGCACAGTTGACCATTCGCAAGTGGAATACTAGGACTTATTCGCTCCAAGAGATCATTGACAGCGCAAACCCAAGCAAAAGGGGCCTTGGATATGCTGCACCAATTGTGTTCTGTCGTGGGTCCACATCAACAATAAAAACATCCAATACCAAAGCAGATGTTGTGCTCACAGACCCACCAACAGACAAAGCAAAACACCTCTCAAGCAGGAAAAGGTAAGAAAGGTAAGAGAAAAGGTAAGAGACGTAGAAGGAAATACATATGTCATTACTGTCTCAAACCAGACCAAATAAAACCTTTTTGTTATCGAAAGAAAAGGGATGACAAGTCATACTTTGTGCTGCCACAGCAACCCAAAATGATATGGGTAAAGAAAGTTGATCTAACATGTAATGTTGTGTACACAGCATTGAAAACTAACATTTCAGGTTCTTGGTACTTTGACAGCAGATGTTCACGTCACATGACAGGTAACAGAATATTTCTTTCCAACTATGAGACTTATGAAGGAGGAAATGTTTCCTTCGGTGGAGGTTCAAAAGGTAAAATCATAGGGAGAGGTACACTTAATGTTCCTAGCTTGCCTGCTTTAACAAATGTGTATCATGTGCAAGGACTTATGGCAAACTTGATTAGCATAAGTCAATTGTGTGATGGTAACATGCTTGTAAAATTCACTAAAGATGCATGTGAAGTTTACAATAACAGAAACTTGTGTATCATGACAGGTCAAAGGTCATCAGATAATTGTTACATGACTGATAACCTAAAATGCAACAAGGCTCAAGTTGATGATGCTATACTCTGGCATAAACGATTAGGTCATACTAACTTTCAAAATCTTGGCAGTTTAATCAAGATGGATGCAGTTAGAGGTCTACCCAAACTTGGGAAGGCAGACCAGATTGTCTGCGGAGACTGTCAAAGAGGAAAACAATTGCATGTGTCACACCCTGCTCTACAGCACCATGAGCAACATTTTGGAACCAACCGATGCTTTGAACTTCTGCATATGGATCTTGTAGGACCCATGGAAGTTGAAAGCATTGGTGGTAAAAGGTATGTATTAGTTGTGGTAGATGATTTTTCCAGATTCACATGGACCTATTTTTTACGTGAAAAATCTGAAACATTTGAGGTGTTTAGAAATATGTTTGCTCGCGTTGCTAATGTGTTTGATGCTAGAATATCTCGCATAAGATCTGATCATGGTCGTGTGTTTGAAAACTCGCAATTTACAAGTTTCTGCAATGAAAAGGGAGTATGTCAGGAGTTTGCAGCACCAAAAACTCCACAGCAGAATGGAGTGGTCGAACGCAAGAATAGGACCTTGATTGAGATGGCTAGGGTGATGCTGAGCTCAAAACAAATGACGAAATGTTTTTGGGCTGAGGCAGTTAACACCGCATGTTACATCAACAATCGAGTCAACATTCGACCAGGCTCATTCAAAACACCGTATGAACTACTTAAGGGAAGAAAACCTCACCTAAAACATTTTCGTGTTTTCGGGTGTGTATGTTTTATCCTAAATGATCGTGAGTATCTAACAAAGTTTGATGATAAGAGCGACAAAGGTGTATTTGTTGGGTACTCAACAAACAGTGTAGCTTATAGGGTATTTAGCCTTCGCATTAAGACAATACAAGAATCTGTTAATGTTGTCTTTGATGACGCAGGTGATGTGAACAAGGAGGTGGAAGCAGAAGACGACGTATATCAAGGGGGAGTTGTTCTACCTCCTGTCGAAGCCTAAACTGTTTCACCTAACACAACATCCAGGAGTGATGAGGAAAACAATGCTACACAACAGGAACCAGAAGACGAACAAGATGTGGTTCAAGAGGTTACTCACCGCAGAGAACCTCCGGGAAAAGTTAGAGAAAACCATCCATTGTCTCAAGTCATAGGAAATGTTGAGGACGGTGTTCAGACCAGACGTAAACAGCTGATTAACTACAGAGACATGGCATGCTTGTACTCTGTGTGCTCTACAATTGATGGTGTAACATGTTTTGTCTCCAAGTTTGAACCAAAAAATGTCAAGGAAGCATTAACTGATGAGTTCTGGATAAATGCTATGCATGAAGAACTAAATCAGTTTGTTCGTAGTGATGTTTGGTACCTTGTCCCCAGACCAGCCAACAGAAATATTATCGGCACAAAGTGGATTTTCAAGAACAAATCTGATGAGAAGGGAACAATTGTACGAAACAAAGCACGATTGGTGGCTCAAGGGTATACTCAAGTTGAAGGGGTGGATTTTGATGACACGTTTGCCCCAGTTGCAAGAATCAAATCCATTTGGTTGTTGCTTGTTGTTCCATGTCATCTCAACATCAGTCTATATCAGATGGATGTGAAGGCAGCATTTCTCAACGGCGAACTTAAGGAGGAAGTCTATGTTGAACAACCGAAAGGGTTTGAGGATCCCCACAAACCAGATCATGTCTTTCGACTAAAGAAAGCCTTGTATGGACTAAAACAAGCATCACGTGCTTGGTATGGACATCTCACAAACTTTCTTCTCAAATACGGGTTTGTGAGAGGCGGTGCGGACCGGACATTGTTTATCAAAAGGGAAGATCAACATATCCTTATTACTCAAATCTATGTTGATGATATGATTGTCAGTTCCACTTCACGTAACATGCTTAATGATTTTTCAGGTGCAATGTCTACGAAGTTCGAGATGAGCATGGTGGGAGAACTCACATACTTCCTTGGACTTCAAGTTAAACAAGGACAAGATGGCATCTTTATCTCTCAAAGCAAGTATGCCAAAGAGATGATAAAGCGTTTTAACCTTGAAGGAGCCAAGCACATGAAGACTCCCATGGGCTCTACAGAAAAGTTGACTAAAGATGATGCTGGAGAGGATGTTGACCCAACACTCTACAGATCAATGATAGGGAGTCTAATGTACTTAACATCTACTCGTCCAGATCTGATGTTTAGTGTATGTGTATGTGCCAGGTATCAAGCTAAACCCAAGGTATCCCATATTAAAGCTGTTAAAAGAATCATTAGGTATGTTGCTGGAATATTAGATTTAGGAATCATTTTTTCTAAAAACATGAATATGAGCTTGATAGGGTTTAGTGATTCTAATTGGGCTGGAGACGTGGATGATAGGAAGAGTACAAGTGGAGGATGTTTCTATCTAGGTAACAACATTGTGTCATGGCATAGCCGTAAGCAAAACTGTGTTTCCTTATCCACTGCTGAGTCCAAATATGTTGCAGCAAGCAGCTGTTGCACACAACTACTATGGCTTAGACAAATACTTAGTGATTATGGCCTAGAAAACAATGACCTAGTTGTGTACTGTGACAATATGAGTGCTATAAACATTTCCAAAAATCCTGTTCAACACTCAAGGACAAAGCACATTGACATAAGACACTATTTTATTTGAGATTTAGTGGAACAAGAGGTTATCAAGCTTGAGTATGTGAAAACGGAAAATCAAGTTACTGATATTTTTACTGATATTTGAGATTTACTTATGAAAGTCTCTTGGTCTTTGTTTTTGTCATTAATAGAGTGTGTTGTGCTACACCCATATTCATATCATTGTTATCTATATCAAAGGGTGTAGCTTGTGTGTCTGAGTTGCTAGTATAACATCTTAGTCAACATGATCTGTCTACGGCTGCCTGATGTTCTTTTATTTATATGTTTTTTATGTACCGGTGTGGAAAACAATCCAAGTAGTTTGGGGGGCACGGCGTTCGCTGCGACGATGCTACCTTACAAAAGGATTGCAACTGCGATTGCTTTCGAGGGTGAAAGGCTAGGGGCACGACGTTCGCTGCGACGATGCACTCTACGCTCACTAACTCTTGGATTCTTATAGTTCTGCACCTATTTTATCTATATGAACCAGGTGAATGTTGCAGAGATGTTGACACAACAAAGCAAGTTAGACTGTTTTATCAAATGTTGTTCTCTAAAAATGTTTCTCTCAACATTGGCCATCTGTGTTTTCTGCAACACATACTCTAGCATTGTCCTCCATATCACTTATTTCTCTATTTTGATAGTGGGTTATAACTGTCGAGTAGCGTGTTCTGAGGGATGGAAATGAAACGACATAACTTCTTTTGAATTGAACCGTCGCCAGACTGTGTTCCATCATTACTTTCTCTGCCACACGAAACCCTAGAAACCACCCTCTCTCTCTCTTTCCCAAATCAGCACATATCCCTAGACTGATACGGTTTCTCAATCTAGAGTTAAAACAAAACACTATTCGCCGTTCTTGCCCATCCAAAAACACTCCATTTTTCTCTCCCTCAGTTATTCTCCCACAATTCTCCTGCGATGGCTACTCCTCCAACCCCCGATGTAACTGCCCTTCTCCAAGCTCTTCTCGCTGCAAACCCTAACCTTCTCCAGGCCCTCCAACCAGATCCGGCACTGCCCGCCGTCGAGACTCCACCCGCTGCAGTGGTAACTCCACCCGTTGCCGTGGTGGAGACACCGTCCATTCAAGTTTCTACCACACCCTCGCCGGTTGTCGAAACCATTGTTACTCCCATCGTTCCAACCACGGCCGAACCAACTGTGGTTTCGGCTGTTGAAGAATCTGGCCCTCCGGTTACCACTGTTGTCCTAGTTAAGCCCGTACCAGCATCTCCACAATCCCTGTCATCATCTCCGCCAGTAGTTCCACCGCAGAAACCTGCAACCCGGGGTTCCAGAATGTCCACACACACCAGTCTTTCCAAGAAATCAAAGATCCCGACTCCCGCTGTCGTCGTCCCAGACGACAGTGAGGATGAAGTATCTTCTGCTCCGAAGCGTCCTCGACTCACCACTCCTGTCGACGTCAAACTCGAGCCCACTTCCTCCGCTGCCACAACAGCGAAAGGAAAAGAGGTGGTGCAAGCCCCGGTTCCCGGCTCTGAGATGTCTGATGCCCCGGACGGTCCCCTTGACCCCGCTCTCGCTCTCAATCTACAGTTCTACAATCAAATAGCGGCCGTCAAATGGAAGCGCCTCAGAAACGCTCCCTGCATTAGTGAGCGCACCGCGGAGGAGACGTCGTTCGATGAGCACAACTTGCTCTCTTTCTTTCGCTCCCGCGGACTACTGGGTACCGTTTTTGATCTCCCTCCATTTGTTAAATCCATTGTTCGTCATTTTTACTGCAACCTGCATCCGGAGTTCGGCAATCGCTCCTCCAAAAAATTTGCCAAAGTAAGCTTTTATAATACTGTGTTTGATTTTTCTGCGGAATCCATCAACTCTGCCCTCGGCTTACCCAATGTGGACGATGACATCGTTCCCAGCCTTGACGATGTTGCCAAACTCATCACGGGCGGTAAGCGGTCCAAATGAGTTCAACCAATGAAATCTTCCTGCTTGACCCATCTTTACTCTGTCCTCCACAAGGTCCTAACATACAACTGGATAATTTCATCCAATGTTACTGTGGTCACGCAGCAACATGGGGTGTTACTCTATCTTGTTGGGCTCAACAAATCTCTCAACCTTGGGAGAATTATTTTTGATCAGCTGGCCGCTCTGTCTGCTAAAACACAAATCAGCTCTCTCTTGTTCCCATCTCTTATTTGCAGGGTGATGGAACATCAAGGGTTTCCGGCGATCGCCAGAACCCATGAGTCGGTTCCGGTACCTCAGTATGCAATTCACATCTCCCTATTCAGCAAAAGCAAGATTGCTGATCTACCCTGGCGCAATCCTGATACACCCGTGCCGGGTATCTCTGGTATTCAGTTGCCACCACAGACTGTTCAACAGTTAATTGGTGCTCTGAATACGCTGGCTGCACTCGTTCCGTCCCTCCAAGCCTGCCTGTCTTCACAACAAGGGGGAGAAACAGTACAAGCTGCAGCAGCAGGGGGCCAAGCAGCTACATGAGGTGAAGCAGATGAGGAGGGAGCAGACGTTGAGGATGAAGAAGACGATGGAAATGAGCGTCTGTGAGGGTGACCGTTTGTGGTAAAAAACATTTATTTTTGTGATGTGGGGTGCACCAAAAACAACAATCTATGTTTTTATGTTTTGTACTCTTTATGTGGATGTTGGACGATATTTTTTTGTTTGCTGCAGCATATTTTTAATGGGATGGATGATTTTGTGCTGCTAAACATAACGAATGCCTATGTTGTTACTCTGCCAATATTGTTGCTACTGTTGACATATTTTGCAGGCAAAAATTCATGGGGAGCTCTAGTGAAGAAAAAGGTGTTGTGAAGAAGGCACAAAAACATGGGGAATTTGTTAGGTATTTGAAGTCTGTTGTTATTTGTAATGTTGACCTAACATGTGTTTTTTTGTTTCTTCACAGGAATGTTGACTTAGCGGCCGACTCAACATAACAACTGGTGATTGACTCAGCGTTCAACTCAACAGCCACGTGGAAGGATGACTTGGATGCACGAAGGAAGGATGACTTGGATGCATGAAGACTTGAAGGAAGACCAAGTCATACTAGGAAGTTGAGAGTTTCATGCTAAGTGGAATTCTGTTCCACAAATCTCGGAGTTAACAACAGATTGAAGTAGTTCCACAATTCCAGGCAGATTTGCGGAGCACAACAACTGAACTGCGAGAATTGTGGAGACATGGGCTGAACAGTTGCTATACCTATGGATCCAAGCCCATGTAGTCTATCTATAAATACTAGAGTCATTCAAAAGCTAGATAGACGTTCTTTTGCAGATTAAGTTCGTAGTTTTAATTCTGTATGCTTTTAATTTGTAAGAACATACATTTAGTATTTTAGTATTAGTGTTGATGTTATTGTTGTCCTCAATATTGTAATAGATCAACACTTGTTTTGATTATTCTTTTTGGCCATAAGGCTTCCGTGTAGGTTATTAATTCATATAACCTACGCAAAAATTATCTCGTGTCTTCTACCTTTACCTTCCGCATATATTCACTTAGAGTAGGTTGATACACTTTCACATTTTTATAATCAACTTTATTTTATGTGGATTAAGCTCTTGAATAATTTTTTCCCCTTTATAATTGAAACCTAATTTCAGAGTTTGTATTGGGAGAAATTATAAAATATAAGTGCATGTGTAGATGAAATTGAGATTTACTAACTTACATGAAATTGATAGTTGAGTTGTTGATTGATTCAATAATTAAGTTTGGAAAGTTGATACAGATATATTTGATGCTTGGATATTGAATTGGGTGTTGGATTGTTGATTGAAAGTAGATGAAATATTAGAACTAACTTGTTCTATGTTCGTTGTATTCTGCCTCTGTAATTCATCGTCTATATTCTTTTATTTCATATTATTTGTTAATTTTGTAACTATTAAAATACTAGGTGAAGTTAGGAGTATTCTCCAATTTGAATCAATCCATTGCGTTCTATTTTCAATTTGTTATGATTTTTACAAAATTGGTGCTCAATCTGTTAGAAATCTGTCGAATTCTGGGCATCTTGTTAACTTCAAAAATTCGGGAAAAATATAATTTTTTTGGTTTTGATTTTTTTTTTCAAAATGTAATATATGATGTATATTTTTGATTCACATTGTAATTGACTCTTATTTTGAATTTTTGATATATTTTGATCATTTTACAAAAATAGGTATCACTGCATATTGATTTATGTTTTGAAGGAACCTAATCTTCATCATATAACCTCTTGAACCTTGTAAGTCACATTTCTAAACTTTCTTTACGTTGTAAGACATTAGGATGTAGGATTAACCACCATATCATTGAAATCTTGAACCAATCTAAGTATTTTTTTTTTCATACCCCTGTTTGTTGCACCATTTTTATGCAGACCTTTTCAATGGTCTAAACTAGGGGTGTTGCGGTAGCATATACCTTACTAAAATTGTCATACCTTATACCTTACATGTACCTTCGGTATGGAAAATTTTATACCGTTACCTTACCATACTTTTCGGTATACCTTAGTTCGGTATACCTTACTTTCGGTATGACATTTTTACATACATATACCTTACCTTATTTTCGGTATACCTTACCTTACTTCGGTATACCTTTCTTACACGGTATACCAAAACTTATTTACTTTCGTTATATCTTACCTTAATTCGATATACCTTTTTTTGCGATATACTAGAATTTATTTATAATGAAAATCACCTTAAACAAGGTCTAACATATAAAAAACATAAAGTATTACTTTTTAATAACATAATTTATGAGATAAACCACTAATATCATATAATTAATTACAATATATTAACTAACTATATTATTGTATTTTCATATAACTAATTAACTAGATTTAGGCATATAATTACAATTAATTTGATCATTTATGTATGATATATTATAAAAATAATAATATATTTTCATTAATTATATATTGCAACTTATATTATATTTAGTAACTAATAGATCGTTTAATTATATCATAATTATTTAGTTATGTAATAATATATATATATATATATTAGTTTATCGTTATTATTTAAGATAATAAGTAATATATAAGTTTTTGTTCAATCTTTTTAATTATCAATAAATTCACATGTTTTTGTAGTTTGCCATTCATATTCATTAATTATAATTCATAATTTATGAATAAACAATTTTCTTATAATTCAAATTGAATATATATGTACATGTAATATTATAAATATATGTGTATATATATATCGATATATACCAAAATAACGGTATATACCAATTTTTTCGGTATATACCGCGGTACGGTATATGACGGTATACCTCGGTATTTGGAAAAATTATACCTTTACCTTACCTAAAAGTTCGGTACGGTATGATACCTTACCAAAAATTTTGGTATACCTTATATTCGGTATTTTAAGGTATTTTTCGGTACGGTAAGTATGGTATACCGTTTTTTCGATAAATTTTGACAGCCCTAGTCTAAACTGATTCAAATCTTCTTACATTTGGTAGGAAGATACATCAACATGTCATTCAGATCTCCACCAAGTTTCAACCACAAATTTATATTTTCAATTTACCATGAATTTTCTAAAAAGCTGTCGACAGATTCTTTGTCTATTTAGAGAACTCTTTTAAATGTTCATAACCCTTTCACTATAATGAAAATTTGTAAACCATTTCTTCTTCAACCATCCTCCACTTATAAGATATCTATAAGTGATAATCTTAATAGTCAAACACTTAATTCATATGATATCATAATATTTTAGGACAATTAAGACTCTAAGAATAGTATATGTGATAATAAGATTGTCAATTAACTTACTAATGAATGAATTAAATTGAAGGAAAGAAAGTCATTCAACTCTTATATAATTTATAACTATTAAGTGTGCTTATAAAGGGGAGAGTAGGGCTTTAAACATGTTTGAATGAGAAATTAGGTACTAGAATGTGAAGGTAATAAGAAATGAAAAGGATACTCAAACAACTTAGGGTCATTTCACAAAGGGAGTACTTCAACCGAAAATTCCTAGTAGAAAGTAAAGTGTCGTCAATAACAGGTGGGTTTCTTTTCTAAACGATATCTTGAGTTAATGAGCTCGAATTATGAAAGCATGAATTGTTATGTACATTAAATGCTTATGATAAGAATATGACTTATTGTGTTGCATTCAACAAGGAGTGTTAGTAAATCCGAACTCACTATGTCTCATGGGAATTTACCATGGGACGATGCCAACAATTGTGCCTTGGTGTTTTCGATCAGCCTAGAGTTGAGCACATAGTCTAGCTTGGTGAACTCGGTCGGGTTCCCATGCTAATAAGTAAGCGTTACTTGGGATAATTGTTACCCTTGTAGCGAGAACGAGACACATAAGTGTAAGTATGGGCCTAAATGTATGAACATAATGCATAAGTCGTTAATGAATGAAATTTGTTTTTCATTAATAACTCGGGTTATGAAATCCACTGAGTACAACATCTTTTCAAATATTTTGTAGGTTAATACAAAAAAGCGAAGTTGGCTATGAGGTGGGCCCGTCCATATCTATTCTGATTAAACTTTGTCTGAACGCCTCATTTTTTAGAACCATATGTCATATACTCTTTTGTTGTACGAGCTAGACCAACTCTCGTTACTTTTCATCTTCAAACCATGTAAATATTAACTCTTTTGTGTTTCTTTCACGAACCAATGTCCTCATACATTGGTCTCGTGGGTAATTAGCATGCCAAACTCCTGGCTTTTTTTGTTCTTAATTAAGATGTTATTTTTGAATCTCCTTTATTTACATATCTAATTGTTAATCCGCGTAAGCCCCTTTGTCGGGGCGTTACAATTTTATTTCTTGTTTCCTCATTATTTATTAGAGTGTTAAGGATTTCTATTTATTTTTTCTTGATAACACTTATTATTAGAATCGTCCTGCTAAGCTTTCCGCTGAGATTCTACCAGGGGGAACCATGGAGGTGGAAGAACCGAAGTCAACCCCATCGCTCCCATGTGTAATTGCGGTGGGGGGAAATTAGGGTTTGATTCCATACATATGAAGAGATAGAGTAGTTTTAGGGTTTTCAAGGTGGAAGAAGTTTAGATCTTGAAGAGGAAGAGCGACGGAGATACAAAGCGTTTAGGAAGAGGAAAAACGGCAGAGAAGAGCGTCGAATATAGTGTGCTTTTACGGTTTTCAAGAGGGAGAGAGACTATGTTTAGGGTTTTCAAAGTGGGGAAGAGCGAGAGAGAGGACCTTAGACCTTGAATAGGTAGAGCGAGAGAGGAAAAGTAGTATTAGGGTTTGGAAGATGGAGATAGATTTTCAGTATTAATGGAATGAGAGAGGTTGAGAAGGTTCTCGACAGATTGAGGGGAAGGGGTGTTTAAAATTAATCAACTTTAATTAAATTTATTCATTAAGAGATTAATCAACTTAAATAAGATCCCCTTTTTTCGGGAAGGGGTGGGAGGGAGGGAGTGAAAATCACAAAGCTGGAGATGTAATTTTCGGCTACCTCCCCTTATTTATAGATGTATTTGTGTGCTAAGTCAGAATTTCAAAGGAGGATGAGCATGAACCTCCAACATAAAATCGAGTTCATTAATATCTCAAACAATTCTCTAGTTAATGGCCCATTCAACTAAGATTGCCAATTAAATAATTCGTGAATCATTATATTAACTGAATTTCATATTAATATTTATCGACTCTACTATAGATAAATATTGAACTATTAAGCGCCGATTCAAATTACGAATGAACCTCATTTTTAATAAATTATTTACCGCATTTACGATTCAATGTTCGTTAATTAATTAAATCTTGTCGACACCTTATATTAATTAATATATTTATCCATGAGTGATTCAATTCAAACTTTTAATATTATATATGGATAAATTCTAGTCGACTGAACTTTTCTTATATAATAAACCTCTATGAACGTCTCACACGTATATAATCAACTCGGACTCGCTGAGAAGCGATTCTAAGCAATAACATCCAACATCCAAGTACTTCACGTTAACCAATCACCACTACCCAACACATTACTGTACATTGTTGTGAAAGTGCAATCGCATCAAAGTAGTGCATAATTAGTCACGTATACTTAATGTCACTGACATATATTAGGAAATAAAGAATTCATCGTTTGTTAGTATCAACACAAAAGAACTTATCTCAGTGTGAAACTACACGGTACAAATATGAAACACATGTATTATACATAAATGCACCAATATCATTATGCCGACTAAAGTTAACTCTCACATCGGAATGATACCGCAACCTTTCACGACTAGACTGTACAAATATGTATGAACTGTGAACTTTATTCTATCAAGGAACCGACTGTGTTACCTTATTTGATTATCAATCCACCACATAGTCTGCACTATAGAAAATGGACGTGTTTGCAATAAAATAATCGTAAAATAATAAATTACAAAATAATAGAAATTTATTTTTATTAAATGAAAGTGAAAACAATTATATTACAATACTCAAATATAAATTATGTTTTGAGGTATAGAAATCCTAACAATAAAATTTAATAATGAAAATAAAAAAATAATACTTTGGAAAAAAGACACGATTCTTTTCTAAGTTACAATGTATTCAATTGATTAGAGACTTGAACTGATAATGTGTTGTAATTCTTATAGCATTATATCAATTGAATTGTGCAAAATATTAAAAGAGAATAGAGAGAAGGAAACTGCGAAGAAAATAAAATGTATGTTATATATAAAGTTCACTTTACAACATAATAATAATTATTAATAGATTATAATTTTGAAAGAAAAAATGAAATAAAAAATAAAGACAAAGAAATAATTATTAGTCACAAACTCAACTGTTGCAAATCTGGTTTCACGCCGCATGCCATCTCTCTCTCTCTCACTGTGAAGTCTCTCCCTTCGCAGCAACGACGGGACGGAGAAGAATACCCACCCTACTCGAAACTAAGTGCTCTGCGTGTTTATAGAGTATCAGATTACTTGAAAAACAGCTCCATCATTTATTCTGCTCCTTCGCCTAGATTTGTCCATGGCGGTTGGTGTTAAACATCTCCCTTTCCTTTTTCTTCGCTCAAATATCTACTTCTATATTTAGATTTCCACTTGATATAATGAGAATCCTGTTTAATTGCCCATTCCATTTTTCAGGAGTCATCGGGTACGACGCTCATGGATCTCATAACCTCAGATGGTTCATCGTCGAAGCCATCACCGGCGACCTCGACTACGGCGCCGCCGCCCATGGATTCGGGGGCTATAGCTGGCACACCGGTGGCGGTGGCGGCGGATCGGAAGGCGAAGAAGACGACACTGATGCAGATCCAGAGTGACACCATCTCAGCTGCCAAGGCTGCTTTCAACCCAGTTCGCGCCAACATCATGCCCCAAAGGCAAAAGAAAAAGGTCTTATTTTTATGAATCTCAGTGGTCCTGTGTTCTTACTCTTTCTTATTTTTCTATCTTACTTGAAATTGAGATATGTGGTGAAATGAGATAGGATTTGATTCCGGTGAGGTCATTTTTTAATGAATTGGGAAAGGATATTGATCTACCTTCAATCGCAATTGCATTTTTCTTGATTTATGTATTTGTTTCGAAGGTTTAATTTCTTTTGTGTCAATTATCTGCTCTGACCAAATTTCTCACCGAAATGGACATGTACAATGCTAACATCATATGCATATACTGTTGCAGAGTCATCTATTTTTCATTATTATGTGATGTTACAACCTTTTCAGTTGTTGATGCTTTGATCTGCTTGTAACAGCCAGTGTCTTACGCCCAACTTGCAAGGAGTATTCATGAGCTAGCAGCAACATCAGATCAAGTATTTTTTTGCTTACACTTATTCTCTATTTATATAGTGCACATCGTTCATGGTTTCACACAAGTTTATCTCCTGAATTTCTCGTCCTTGGTGTTAAATTGTAGAAAAGCTCACAGAGGCAACTGGTGCACCATGTGTTTCCAAAGCTTGCTGTCTACAATTCTGTTGACCCATCTTTGGCACCATCACTTTTAATGGTATGAATTTTATACGAGATAATATTTTATCTGCTTTTATTCCTTTCTGTCCATAAAATGAAGATGCTTGGTTGAAGCAAAATCTAGAGCTTTAGTTTCGTTTGCTATGTGATTTGCTATGTGTTTGCTATCAAGCTGAGCTTCCCTAAATTCTCTCTCAAGTTGGATTAGAAATGCAAATCATTAGTTTGTTTGGTGTGTATGAATCCAATTTTGATCTTCTAAGAGATCAAATGGTTTTAAGAAATTATTTTCAAAGCTTAGATATCCAGCTCATTTCCTGGAATTATCCAACTCTATAATCTACTAACCCCAAATCATTATTAAACTTGAAGAAATCTACATGCAAGAGTAATACAAATAATAAACAAGAGAACCCTGGAATATGATGAACATAACTGACTCATTAAATCAATTGTAACAGCGGATTTTTTGTCAAGTATAATGTCAATACAATGAAAATGAATTGAGGGAACTACATCGTCCTTGTATTTTGAACCTATATGATATTATTTATATTCCCAAGTTAAATAATGGAACTTTAGACTTATACAATCAACTAAAAGAGTAAGCGAGCATCTACTAATTAAAATCTGCCAAAGAATTGCTTGAAATATTTATATAAGGGCATTTAATTATTGAACTAAGTTTTAAATGATGATTCTCACAGAATAAACCATGGGATGCATTCACGTTGTGACACACATTTCCCTGTACTTCAGTGTACTGATCAATATTTGTTTTCTAAGAATGAAAAGTGACTTTATCCTTATGTTTTTTCTGAATTCTAGCTTGACCAGCAATGTGAGGATAGGACTGTGTTGCGGTATGTTTATTATTACTTGGCAAGAATTCTATCAGATTCTGGTTCTCAAGGTCTAAGCCCTGGTGGCGGGATACCAACACCGAATTGGGATGCCTTGGCTGACATTGATGCAGTTGGTGGTGTGACAAGAGCTGATGTTGTTCCTCGAGTAGTTGAGCGTTTAACCTCAGAAGCTTTAAATGAAGAAGTGGAATGTGAGTAATGGCTCTTTTTCACGTTTTAACAACTCATTATCTTCCTTGTGCTTGAGGGATCTACCTTCTCTTGAATTTGTACCTTTGTTTTATGATCATGGCAGTCCTTTGAGTACTGCAAGTTAAATTTATAAAAAAATCAATGATTGGTAGATCCGGAGTATCCTTTCCCTCAGAGGAGGCTGCCCTATTTACAATCATTGATAGTGTAAAGAATTTGCAGTCTTGTTTCCTTGCTTATTGTTGAAAAGACCTTTAGTTTGTTATTATATATATTTTGAATTCTCAGATTTTAAGTTTCTTGTGATATTACATGTGCTGTCGCATATCAGTTGTAACTAATGAAACTTGCTTTCTATTTGTTGTTACTTCTTTTTAAATCAAAGATAATTTGTATGTAAACCTGTAACTGAAGAACTGCAATTTCTTTCTTTGTTTTCTGTTGAAGTTCATCCGCGGAGGCTGCAAGCTTTAAAGGCTCTTACTTATGCGCCTTCAAGCAACTCAGAAATCCTATCCAAGTTGTATGAAATCGTGTTCAGCATTCTGGATAAGGTTCGTTATGTTACAACTTTCTTCATATCTCTTATCTGTAAAGTGAAATTGCATACTTATGTATGGGACTACATAAATTCTTGTTAAGTTATATATGTAAATCCCTTTTCATTTCCAATTATTAAATCTTAGACTCTTATTGAGCAATCCGAATCGGAACCATTACTGGCAAACCAAGTCTGAAAATTTCTGATTTTGGACTTCTGATTATCATAATTGTGGCAGTAGTTGATGTCAACAGTTAAAAAGAAAGAGCTAGATAACTAACTCTAGCTATGGGCTTCTCACTTGTAATTACTAATTGTGATCACACAACAATGATGTCATCACGTGTAGATAAGATTGTATGAAGTCACAGACGCAAGTTTGTAGAAATTTACTCTTGAAATTCTCTACAGACAGCATCCATAACTTTGCTTGCAACCTTCAGAGGCTAATGAGAGGTTGTATTTCTTCTAAGGCCTAGCTTCTATAAAACATTTCTTGATATTACAATATTACTGTTACTTTATTTAGCAGCTGTAATGAGTTGAGCCTTTGGTAACTATGATGGTTATGGCTGATTTTGGTGAGACTCGATTCAGTGTATACTCAAATAAAAGTTTTTGATTGCAGGTTGGTGAACCTCAGAAGCGAAAGAAGGGAATATTTGGAATAAAGGGAGGTGATAAGGAGGTAATGATAGTTTAGTTGTTTTCCAATGTATATTTAACTTCTTGATTTTCCTGGTTTAGTACACACCTTCTGGTTCTGCCCTAGACATGTGTCACACATCTTTGTGTTACATCTGACTCTGAGGTTGGACTACTGATAAGCCATTATAGGGTTGAATGAATTTAATTTCTAGTTGACTCCGACTGCGAATGTATATTCAATTGACTATCAGTTATTTGTGTATATCTCCCCATCTTTTATTGTGATATACTCGGACATTCTGAATTTGAGTTATTATTTGCTTCCGATCAGTCATAACTTCAATTCCAATTTGCCAAACAGCTGTTTGTATTTTCAAATAGTTCTGCCCTGAGAGATGGTGCACAAATAAGAACTAATAAAATCTTCAGAGTCGAAACTAAATCATTATGATCTTAATCATCTATGTAACGGGATGTCACCAACTGACCAAAAATTAAAAGAATGAACCATCATAGTCCTTGAGGACCTGAGGTTATTAATTCAGTTTCTGTGTACTTTCTCAGAGTTTTAGTGCATCTATTGAGTGAATTGTTATTTCTCTTTCAATTTAAATGCATGTTCCATTGAAGGAGCTTTTCTTGGTTTGACACTGATTCTTTACCTTTTCCTATGGGTGGTTATTCATCAGTCGATCATCCGAAGCAATTTGCAGTACGCAGCTATAAGTGCTTTGAGAAGACTCCCTCTAGATCCAGGAAATCCTGCATTTCTCCACCGTGCTGTACAAGGGTTAGCTTACTGTCTTTCATTGATTTACTTACTGAGGATGTCTGGAGCTTTAATACTTTTCTGTATTAGCCTGCTATTTTTGGTTTTATTTATTCTGAATCCTGATTCAGCTTAATGAACTTTCTGCTATCTTCATGATCTTTGATCCATCTGTATAATATGTACTCCCTTCGTCCACGAGGAGTATGGCCCGAGGATGGTGGCATGGGTATCAATAAAATGCTAGTGGATGTATTTTGAGTGGAGAAAGGGAACGACAAAAGTGAATATTTGCGAGGTTTAACATATTAATGAATAGTTGGGGTCATGTCCAAAAAAGGAAAGGCCACCCTTTGTGGATGGACAAAAATGGCAAAAAGACCAAACATTTCATGAATGGAGGGAGCAATAACTATATTATATCTTGATTATGAAATTTTTTTAAGGTCTCAGACTCATACCATCTCTATATTCTGTGTTCTCTCCTTTAAACCCTCAAAAGATAAAAAAGTGATTATTATGTCCATTGTGTGTTCTCTCAATTTAAAATCCTTATGCCTTGTAAATATAACACTTTTAGATGTAGTAGTGTCTCTCAATTTCTTAGATCTAATGCGATAATGCCATAATTCAACACAAATACATATTTCAGCTATTGCATATTTTTTTACAAAATGATAAGGATTTGTTATACATATATGATATAATATCTAGTTATCTACTAGATAATATAAGTAAGAATTAACTCTACCGAAGTATTGACATATCACCTTCGAGAAGTAAGTGGTATTTGAATAGCATAGTAATAAACAAATAATACATATAGTGAGTGACTAAGCATATATCAATTTGGATACAAAAGATTTAGGTTCGAAAACCCAAATGTTGTCATAAATGAAGGGGTAGAAGGGAGTTTATTGTTATGCTACAAACAAATCTCGAAAAGATTTTCATAATTTTGATTTTTTTTAAAGTAATTGCTTTTTGGACCACAAGAGTATGGCCTAAATAATATGCTGCTTGTTGTGACCATCTATCGATTTTATTAGCAACATGTTGAGATCTTTCTGCCCTTTACATTAAGGTCTTTCAAGACACACCGACCTGTTATATTAGTCCTTTGCTATTACACATCTCATATTTGATGATGACACCTAAGTCCTTATTTCAAATATCATTGCAGTGTTCTGTTCTCTGATCCAGTAGCAGTTAGACATTCCCTGGAAATTCTTTATGAATTAGCCTCGAAAGATCCATACGCAGTCGCAATGGCATTAGGTAATGTTACTCCTTAAAGGTTCTCAGAGTCTAGTTTCAAAATTTGTTCATAGACAAACATATACATTGGTGTTCACTTGGTGATAAGATATTCACTGGGGATTTTGGAATTTTGTGCATTTTCATCAACTCAATTCTCAGTATAAGTTGCAGGTTCTAAATATGCAGTTCTTAGATTTGCTTATCACATTTTTCTTAATTCTTAAAAGTTGTAGAAATACTGTAAGAGTCATATGAGAACAGAGCTAGCTGTTGAAGGAAAATTATTTTAAAAACTGCTTGCTGGATGAAACCCTTGTCAATCCTTGAACAATTCATTATTTTTAATCGTTCGTCAGATTTCAGAAGGTTTCAGAAATGACGCTAATTTATGGGGTAAAATTCTGAGTTGAATATCTAATCTTCGTTTTCCAGGGTGTGTTTGCCTCTTTCAGTTATGTGCATGGAAGTTTTTCTTTTAATCCCTTTCAAGGAAAAAGAAGAAAATGTGATTTTTCATACCGACTTGAATTAGATTCAAATATATATTAGGGCAAGTCCCTGATGCATGACCGCCTCATAGATAGTCATTGGGATTTGGGAGCATGTGGATCACCTTAGATGATTAGATGGTTACAAGCTTTTCAGAGCTTAGGTTTGTCCACCATGTGTTCTGAAACTAAAGTTAACCAAGATTGACCTAAGAGGGAGATGGATGAAACTTGTTTGATATCACGTCACTAGCTATAATACTATTTTTTACTAGGATGATGATATTCATGTAAAACAATTCAAGATTTTGAATTATCTCTAATATCCAAATCTTGTGGTGTTTGCAGGAAAGCATGTTCAACCTGGTGGTATGACTGATACGCCCATAGCTTATGTTATCTTACATTTGTATGAAAATCGTCCTTGAATTCCTTTTACTATCATCTTCATCAGACTTTCTATAAATCAGGGGCCCTGCAGGATGTCCTCCATTTGCATGACGTTCTAGCTAGAGTTGCGCTAGCTAAGTTGTGTCATACAGTGTCAAGGGCTCGAGTTCTGGATGGTACATGTTTTCTTCTTCACTCTGCAGTTTAAACTCTGACCTGTAATGTTGGATGATATTGAGATGAGATAAATGTTGCAACTGCAGAACGTCCAGACATCAAGTCTCAGTTTAATTCTGTCCTCTATCAACTGCTTTTGGATCCCAGTGAAAGAGTTTGCTTTGAGGCTATACTTTGTGTCCTGGGTAAATTTGACAATTCAGAGAGGTAGACATGAATACAATTGCAGTTTTGATATTTTGCCTTGACTGTTTATTTGGACTTCTTATGGGTAACTTCTGTGCATAGCTGCTACATGCATACTTTCATGTTTCGGAGTTATACTCCTAATTGTTAACTTCTTTTGCAAAATCAATATAGGACTGAGGACAGAGCTGCTGGATGGTATCGATTAAGTAGAGAAATTCTAAAGGTTCCAGATACACCTTCTATGAGAGATTCGACTTCTGATGAAAAGGATGGTGCTCCACCTAAGGCTGCCAAAGATAAATCTGCAAAGACTAGACGTCCACAACCACTGATCAAGCTTGTCATGCGGAGGTCATAGTTTTCTTTTAGTTTTCTATTTGCTTGTCCAATGTGATAAGATGTCTATATTCTTGTACATTATTTGAGATTCACATGTTACTTGTTCTTTTTATTTACAGGTTAGAGAGTTCTTTCCGCAGTTTCTCTCGACCTGTATTGCATGCAGCAGCCAGAGTTGTCCAGGAAATGGGAAAAAGTCGTGCTGCTGCTTTTGCGTTAGGTCTGCAGGATATAGATGAAGGAGCTGAAGTTAATACTTATTCTGACAACAATGACTCGTATGATCCAGATATAAATCCAACTGCACCATCTGAAGGTAGTGCTTGTCTTACGGCTGTGCTATCCTGGTTTTATTTCCCGTCATGTCTTCTCAAAAGTTTTCAATTTTGAAGTTGGTTGTCATGGATGAAAATTTTAGATGATCCTGGTTTCTGCAATTCTTATACAGGTGTAGAACAATGCTTGTGTCATATTTTTGAACTTTTAACAGAAATCAAGCTCCACCCAACTTTCAAGAATTTAGTTTGTTTTCTGTTACAGATTATGGTCTTCTAGGGTTGTAATTATTAAATTCCGTCTTTTGAGTAATGGATTGTTCCTCACGTCCGATATTTGCAGTTCCACGATGTAGCTATGCTTTTTTAGTGACTATACCCTACTTGCCTGATTGGGAACTGCTACTCTCCTAATGCGTTGCCTTTTTATTTGGTTCTAAGTATCAGTCTCTTTAAAGAAGCAATGCAAACTACACCTTGTTTGTTGCATTCACATTTATTGAAATCTACTTTATGAACTTTATAGCTCAATTACTTTGCTTTATTACTATTCATGATCCCTGGTAATATATTCTATTTGTCTTATTCTTCTATTGCTGTTAGGTCGTAGAGCTCCCTCGGTATCTAATGGGATTGGTTCCAAGGATACAATTGCAAGTTTACTGGCTTCACTAATGGAGGTTGTGCGAACAACTGTTGCCTGTGAATGTGTTTATGTGCGTGCTATGGTGATCAAAGCATTGATATGGATGCAAAGTCCATATGAATCTTTTGATGAACTGGAATCTATAATTGCTTCTGAGCTCTCAGATCCATCATGGCCGGCAACTTTATTGAATGATATATTGCTCACGCTGCATGCTCGTTTCAAGGTACTAAAGACAGCAAGAGTCTGTGGTTAATCTTTTCTGGAACTTTTCCTTTACCCGTTTAGTTTTACGAATTGAACCTTTTGTCTTCTTCCCTCCCCCTGAGAAATTTTATTTCCTTAGGTTAAAAGAAGTAAGTTAAGGCTGAAGAGATGATTTTTTTTATTCATATGTTTTCATCTCCCGATTCACCATTTATTGCTTTGGCTCTTGCCTCCCTTGAAATAGATTGTGGTGCCTGTTTTTGTATCCTCACCTGTGTGCTGCATGATACAAAGCCTTAGAACATTCCCACTTAAGCTTACGTTAACAATTTTACTCTATCTCAAGCATATATTCAGTATTCTGTGTTGTTAGACATTCCACTTTCTTCTTTGTGTTTTTCAGGCCACACCAGATATGGCAGTCACTCTTCTTGAAATTGCTAGAATATTTGCGACTAAAGTTCCGGGGAAGATAGATGCTGATGTTCTTCAGCTGCTATGGAAAGTATGTTTCGGTGATCCAGTCAGATAACTTGTTACTCTATTTTTCACACATTTTGCTAACAGTTGGTATATTTACTAGACTTGTTTAGTTGGAGCTGGACCTGAAGGAAAACACACTGCCCTAGAAGCTGTGACAATAGTTCTGGACTTACCACCTCCTCAACCTGGCTCAGTTTTTGGACTTACCTCAATCGATAGAGTATCTGCATCTGATCCTAAATCAGCGCTTGCTTTGCAGAGATTAGTTCAAGCAGCAGTGAGTAATATGCTCTATTAATAATTTCATGCAAATTAAGTTTACAACTGATACTTTTACCGTATGTTTCAATTTATGTAGGTTTGGTTCCTTGGAGAAAATGCAAATTATGCTGCCTCTGAATATGCTTGGGAGTCGGCAACCCCACCTGGTACTGCATTGATGATGCTGGATGCAGATAAAATGGTAGCTGCTGCAAGCTCCCGCAACCCAACACTGGCTGGCGCTTTGACTCGCCTTCAAAGGTGTGCTTTCAGCGGCAGCTGGGAGGTCTGTATTTTGTTCCTAGCTTACCTTTGAAAATTGGTTGATATTTGAGCACGTTTTCTGCAAGATCTTATACTATTGGTTTATGCAACACCTGATCCGTTGGAAAAAAATAATTAATTACTGCTTATTAGAATTTTGTTGTAGGTACAGATTGAAAATCTAGGCAATTCTGGTTGCCATTTGATGAGAACATCTCTAAATAATAACCCTGCGTTATGATCTAGTTGTCTTCTTTCAATGGAAATAAGTGTTCAATTTAAATAGTATATTCTGTCCTTTCCCATCTTCCAAGCCCCCACATGCTCGAAAAATACTACCCTCATGGCATTTAAATTGTGAATGGTATGTATCCCGAAAAGCAAGATTCTACAGCTGGCCTAATATGTTAAAACAAGCCACACCTGGTTTTATGTGGGTGTGTGGATATGGGGTTGTGATTTCCCTTATTCTCTGCTAATATGATGCAAGGCTCTTTCCGGTAGTCTGGGCCACTTACAATTTGATTGAGAAAGTTAAGAACATCGCGACTTTACATCGAAAAATAGTTATATTGCGAGTATAAATGCATTGAGGGAAAATAAAGAAAATAAATTGGCATTTACGATAGGGTGTGCTTCGGAGAATGGTATATTACATGTTTCGGAATTCCTTTAGGAGGTAATTCTCTTTATTATTCTTCTAGAAACCATGTTGGAAATTAGAGGGATGGAAGAATCCTTTTATGGTCAGCAGGGGGATTATTAGTTTTGTATTCAATATTTCAATATCAAATTGGTGTCTTTGTTATTTTAACTAGACGAAGGAATTACGAGATAGATGGTTCTGGCAGGGGTGTCATACTCATCCTGTTACTCAGAAAGTGTCAGTCAGACCTCAAGAAATAAAGGGTTTTGGTACTGGGAATACATTCCTTCAATATATAAAGCACCAATGAAAGAATTATTGTTGTGTTTCTGAAGGAGTTATTATTGTGTAGGGTACCATAAGAAAATATGTGATGCAAGTAGTGTAAATTGTAAGAGACAATCAGATAATAAGATCTTGAAAGCTTTAAATATTAACATAAATCATATCTTATCATATTTCACTAGAGATTCAAATTTTCCGGACATCTATCGTTGTCAACTATATCAAATATTTCTCCAGAGAAGGGAATGCTTACTTGGGTTTTCTGTGTGCATACCAGATTCGCATTGTTGCTGCTCAGGCTCTTACAACTATGGCAGTTAGATCTGGCGAGCCTTATAGGCTCCAGATCTATGAATTTTTGCATACTTTGGCTCAAGGTGGTGTACAATCTCAGTTTTCAGACATGCATACTAGTAATGGTGAAGACCAGGGAGCAAGTGGTACTGGCCTTGGATCTTTAATAAGTCCTATGCTCAAAGTTCTAGATGAAATGTATAGTGCACAAGATGAACTCATAAAGTAAGGAATACCTACTTTGGCTCTTTCAGTTTTAACTGTCTTGATTATCTTCTGAACTTCCTCTGCACTTGAATATTTAGGGAGATGCGCAATCATGACAATGCCAAGAAAGAGTGGACGGATGATGAACTTAAGAAGCTGTATGAGACTCATGAGAGGTTGTTGGATCTTGTCTCGCTCTTTTGTTATGTTCCGAGAGCAAAATACCTTCCTTTAGGCCCAACAAGGTACCTTCTCCCATATACTCTAAAATCCTAGCTGATGAAATTGGTCTTTAATACTCCCCTGAATTATGATGCTTATGAGGACTTCAATTTGGAAGAGGCAGATTGTTGCTAAGCTGAAGTTGTTATAGGTAGGATGTGGGTGATATGGTGGTCTGAAGTCTCCCTGTTATTTGTTAAGATTCTGTAAGACCTACGGAAATCATCTAGTTTATAAGAGAAAGATCATACTGTGAAGCCCCAGGATTTTCCAATCAATTATATGTCAACTCTATCAAAAGTTTGAGACCTAGTTTTCATTAAGATTTAGAAGATATTAAGCGTACATATGTGCATTTTGCACCAAGCCTTTTGCTTATTGCATATAACAAGTATAATATATTAAAGTTGCCTACAGTTTGCACAAGGTAGCTGTGTCTGCGGTGAGTAAATTCTTTGCCGAAATGCTAACTAAGGACTTTTATGATTAAGTTATTTTGAGGCTTGTAATGCTTTACAAAAGGATGTAATTGCTGCCTACGCAAATTATCCTCAAGCCAATCCAAGGTGACAAAGAAAAAAGAGGATAGTACTAAATTCATGGCTTATGCGACGAGCTTGGACTTTCTCTTTTGAAAGGGCATTCACTCATTCAACAGTTTATTTGTTCCTCAATATCTGCTGCTAATTCATTCATGCTATGTTCTCCTTAGGAGTTCTTCCTTCCATCTGTTAGTGCCATGCAGAATCTAAACTATTGTCCCTCAAGATAATTTAATTGATTTCTGGTCATTGTTGATATAAGAGAAAGCTTAGTTTGTAAAAGAATCAATCTAACTCTTTTATTTTTTATTTGCTATTATGAAACAGTGCTAAGCTCATTGATATCTATCGCACTCGGCACAATATAAGTGCCTCAGCGGGCCTAAGTGACCCTGCTGTTGCTACGGGAATTTCTGATCTTATTTATGAAACTTCCAAGACAAGGGTTCCTGATCTTATTTATGAAACTACCAAAACGAGGTTAGCTGAGCCAGATGCACTTGATGATGACCTTGTTAATTTTTGGGCTGCGAATCTTGCTGATGATGGTGCACCTGCTATGAACAGGGTAAGACTCAATAATCCTGTCTAATATCTAACGACCATATCTTGTTTTTTAAGTAATAGGGCACTGCCTGCTTTGTCATTCTTATTGGACTTTGCTATTGCTCTCACTTTTCTAGCTGGCCATTTATATATATATATTATTTATACACCTATCACATAATTAAATCAAAATCATGCTTTCCCTGACTCTATGCTGTTATTTGTTGTAATTTTCTTGTTATTATGACTTGATGGATTAACAATTTTAACCTTTTGTTGTTAGGTCAATGAATTTCTTGCTGGTGCTGGTACAGATGCCCCTGATGTTGAGGAAGAGAACATAATCTCTAGACCTTCCATGAGTTATGATGATATGTGGGCCAAGACTCTATTAGAAACAACAGAAATGGTTAGGAAGCATTATGGTTCTCTTAAATCTATTCTTAGTAGTCAACTTCTCAAATATCTGTTGTCTGCAGGAATATGATGCAAGATCATCTGGTTCTTCATCACCAGAGTCGGTAGGATCTGTCGAAACATCCATATCTTCCCACTTTGGAGGAATGAACTATCCATCATTATTCAGTTCAAAAGCATCTACAGCTGGGCCTTCACAGTCCAAGGTATGAATAAAATTTCATAAACACCCTTTTTTTCCATCAGAAGTGGAACCTGGATGTAATGCCCCCTTTGACAATTAGCCTTAAGAAGTTGGTGACTATCATTGCATGTCATATTAGGTTAGAATCCTGGAAGTTATATTTTTATCTCGAGTAGTTTATCAGAGATAACTCCCCTTCCCTCGAGGCACATATAAAGAGACTATGAAAGAGTTTGAATAGATAGCAATAGAGACCTTCGTTGAGTTTATGACATAATGGTTAATAAATGTTCCTAGAAAAGTGAATACGAGAATTTTGCTTGGTTCTTTTGTGGGATATATAATTTTTTTATTTCTTGATGAATTTAAAACACTTTTGAAAAGAAATTTATATGGTCTTGTACCTAGGGTTGTAATCGAACCGAACTAAACCGAATACGGGTCGCTTAAAAATTTGAAGGCTCAAGTTCCGCTCGATAAATAAAAACCGAGCTTGAGATCAGTTCGAGTTCACTTTGTTTATTATTCGATTTAATAGTGTATTCCAACCTGTACTCGATCTCGACTTGAATTTGTTAAGTATTCGAGTTTGTGCTTGTTAAAAAACTAATTTTATTAAATTATTTGAGTTAATATACATATGTAATATTAATTCAATTTCGTAAACTGGTTCATATATAAAGTTCACGAACTACGTTTTATAAAGTTTGTGAACAAGCTTGTTAACAAAGTTCACGAATTATTCAATGCTCGACTCATTAAGATTAAATTTGAACATATTTGTGAACCTTTCGAACCGAATGTCATTAGGCTCGAGTTTGACTCGAAAAAAATCGAGCACGGTTCGAGGTTCGAGTTCGGTTCGCTTAATGAACGAGTAAATATCAAATGAGCTTTTATCAAGCTGAACTATGAATAGTTAGCGAACAACTTGGTTCGCTTGCAGCCCTACTTGTACCCAACTAATTTAGGAGATTCAAATATAGAGTGCTGTTTACTTTTAGGTGTAGTTGGTGCCTTTTTCAATATCTGCATCTATAAGACAGATAACAGAAACTTAGTCATACTGTCTGAGATTTCTGAACTCTTTTAGTTTTTGTAGCATACAAAAGTTTAAATTTCTTAAATAATACTTATAGTTTTACATTTGCATTTACCCTGTTTACCTATCCAATGGATTGATACTATAATAAACAATTTTGATTTGCTTAAGCAGGAAAGGCCAGGTGGAAGTAGATATGGTGCATACGAGGCTCCTAGTTCCCCGGTTTGATACAACTTCATTTCTTTTCTCACAGTAAAATTATTACGAAAACGGCAAGTCTGATGTATAACTTATTGCAGATAAGAGAAGAACCTCCGCCTTATTCATCACCCGATCATCGAAGATATGAGTCATTTGAGAATCCTTTAGCTGGGTCGGGGTCCGGGTCGGGGTCCCAAACTTTTAGTGAAGGACGGCCATCTTCAGGAAATCCACAGTTCGGGTCAGCACTTTATGACTTCACTGCTGGTGGTGATGATGAGGTTAGTAAATTTTACATATTCCAATGTGAACACCAACAAATATGAATTTTCAGCTAGGCAATTGCACATCGCATGTGGATAACCTTATGCTATCCGATATTTGCAGCTGAGCCTTACAGCTGGTGAAGAATTAGAGATTGAGGATGAAGTAGATGGGTGGTATTATGTAAGTATAATGCATATTAACATTAAAATTCTCTCCATCAGCATAATTGTTTCTTCATATTTGGGTGCTGGTTCACGCGATTCAAAACATGTAGTACCTCTGTGTGGTTTCCTAACTGCAAAGCTGCTTTGCAGGTAAAAAAGAAACATGCAGGAAGGGATGGTAAACTGGCCGGGCTGGTTCCTGTGCTCTATGTCACTCCATCTTGATGTTGACTTTGTGCTCTGAATGCAAAACTGTAAGCATTTTTAAAGCTACACAATGTTCATTTGAGATTGTGGGAAGCATATGTGAGAGTAAGGCATGGTATCCTCAGTAGGAGGAAACCACCGGTGTTTGCGCTATATTGATTTGTTGTGCTGTGTATTGTCAGATTAGATCATCCACTTCATCATCAATCAATGTTCATTAGTTTATTACTTCAGATTGCTACGTCTATTTTCTGTAACTCGTTTGTAATACGTTCTGGTGTGAATCTGATACCTCAGCATCATGAATTTTCTTGGAGATACATATATATGATTACTTCCATTTTTGCGAATGACTTGTACTTTGTTGTAAGACTCTTAAGTTTCGTTCTACCAGAATTTATTTCTTTTCTGCATTGGTTACCTCACTTTTACTCGGCACGAGTTTTAATAATGTCGGAGTATATTGTGAGTAGAGTTTGTGACTCACTTAATTTATTATATTTTTAAGTGATTTTGTATAGTTTCAAAATACAAAATAGTCAAATAAGATAGTGAAAGATAAATATTAGCCACCAACATAACATTATATAAATTATAGCCATTTTTATTTTAAATTGTCATAAATATACTTGTAAATTTAACCGACAGATGTTTCATTTTTAACATTCTGAGTAGGAATATCGTTTGCTAGGTATGATTCATACTATTTATACATATGTAGTACTCCCTCCGTTCGCGATCTTTCTTTCCAATTTGACCCGACACTAGTTTTAATAAATTGTGTTGACTTAGTTGGTAAAGGGTAAAATGTATTAAATGTTGTATAGTTAGTGGAGAATGAGGTCCACTTTATTGATGATGTGTAAAGTGTATAGAGTAGTGAGTGGAACAAGGGGCCACATTAATGATTATATATATTGAGTAGTGTGTAGTTAGTGGAGAATGAGACCCACATTATTGATGATGTGTTGAGTTGTGAGTGGAGTAAAATGTTGCCAAAAATAGAAAGAAAGTGGGAAGAAACTTGGTGGACGGACCAAAATGGCAAAATGAGAAGAAAGATCGTGGACGGAGGGGGTGATATTTATACAATTCACGTATAAATGATATACCTATGAATGATATAATTCATTAAAATTATACAATTCATACACAATATTTAAACATTATTTGTTTGAATTTTTTTTGTTGTTGTAGCGTTATTTTTGATTTTGATAATTTGTTGTTAACGGTGTGTTGATTATTGGCGTGACTCTGATATTGGTTGTGAAATAAATTTTGATGGTGGTGTAATTTTTTTAACCGATGAAATTTTCGTTTTTTAGCATTTTGAGTATGAATCACGCTTGCTAAATATGATTTATACTTTTCATACCTATATAGTATCATTCAAACAAATCACGTATGAATGATATGAATCGTTAAAATCATATCTATAATGCGGAGAACGACGGGGCTATTAAAAGGGTATTTTTGTCTCAAAAATTTAAAAATGGCTAGAATTTATATACTATTATATTGGTGGTTAGTATTTATGTTTCACTATCTTGTATGACTATTCTAATTATCTTTTGTATATTGAGTTTAGGGTATGAGTTTCACTTTATATATTATTTTTAATTGAATTATGTGTTTTGGGTGAAATGTATCAATTTACTATAAATAAAAAATTTAAAGTGTAAAAATTTTTCGTGGGCAGATGTCATGACAAAATGTAAATAACATTTTTGGATGGAGGTTGTTGTTCCCAACTTATTTTTAAACTGTAGTACGTGGCGTTGTTGAGTTCAGACCCACTGTCCGATAAAGGGATTCAGTATTGGGCACGAGGAATTTTTCCAACAAATATACTTACAGTTTATTAAATAAACTAGTTCGCAAGAGAACGAGTTCGATGTATATTAATAAGTTAACCTAAGTCGTATTCTCAAGGAAGGCTAAGCAGGGCTTTATCTATGTTGCAGAACAGAAAGCAATTAAAAAGAACGGGTTTTGAATTTTTAATCTAATTAATCTATCTAGGCGAATTAAATTAAGGAATTTAAAATACGAATTACCTAGGCGAAAATTAATAAAGCAATTAAATCCTAAATCTAAGAACGAATAATTAAAGAGACTGAATTTAAACATGCCTTGAATTGATTAATTAACATAATTGAAAAGGTTTGGATAAAGAATTGGAAATTAATCAAAAGCAGAACAAGAAGAAAATAATTCATAAAGCATTAAAGAAAGCAATAAAAGAACTCACTGATTGAAAGGAAAAATAATGCATTAAGAACTCCGGGTTTGAATCACGAACAAATCCACAACGAAATTGAAGAACGAACAAGAAATAAAGATCTAGACTAAAGTGTTTTCTCTCGTGGTCTAAACCCTAAACTAGAAAATAAAAACGTGAAGTAAAAACTGGTAGAAGAGTGTCCCCGTTCTGCATCGCGCAGGAGGTTTAAATAGGAGAAGAAACAATCCGCCTGGCCAGCGCTCGCTAGGGGGCTAGCGACCGCTAGCCCCACATTCTGACTTTTCCACGCCTTTTCTTCAACTTTTCGTCTCGTTTCTCTTCTCAAGCCTTGTTAACTCCTTTATATCGATCTTCACCTACAATGTAACATAAAAAGGACCCAAGCAACAACTTGATCGATAAATACTAATCCAAAACACGAGAGAAACGAGACCAAAAATGTATAAAACAACCTCCCCACACACAATACCTTGCTTGTCCTCAAGCAAGTCTAAGTTCAACACAATACGGAGATTTCAAAACAAGAAACAATTTCAATCACGCAATAACAATCACAATCATCACAAGCACTCGATAGGGGTCATAAGACAATACATCAATCACCATTACGTGTTGCTCTCGAATATGCAATTTCAATCCGATCCAACTCAACACACATGCAAATTCGGCTTTTAATCACTTATAGGCTAGACTATAGATCAATCTTAACATATTATCAACACAAACCATTATCAAATCGCAAGAATTTTTAGTGATGTTAAGAACATTGGTCACTAGGTGTGAACTTCGGTAAAACCGAGTATCCTAGTGTGGTTTCCCATACCCATTCCTAAACCTTAAGATTTCAATTGATTTCTCAAAGGAAGAGGGGTAGAGTTCTTTATCACCTATTCAAGCAATGCAAGCGATTTAATAACACTTTTAAAAGGCCATTCGAGCCAAATTTTTGGAAAGAGTGGGTTATATGGCAAAAAGTCACGAGATATGAACATTTAGAGGTTATCTAAAGTGTTCTCGTGTGGTTTCTCATGCTCATGGTTTCCAGAGGAGCAGAAGCCTCCCAACTCAATCTCACAATCAACATAATTTTTAACAAAAGTCTAGCCAACAAGTAATCTTATGCCAAATTCACACACATGCAAGCTTTCACATCAATTCATCAACAAAAACGAGTGCCCCATGGCAACTATGATCAAAATGTAAGCTCATCACCCCATCATCGACTCACAACGTTCATTCATGTCATCAAGCATAATCAAAACACATTTCTCATCAAAATCAATCCAAATCATGTCAAACTCTAACAATGCTTTCGGACACTCAAAGATATCAACAACAAACGCTGCAAACAAATAATGCACACCCCTCCCCCTCACAAAGAACCTAGCAATGTCCTCATTGCTAAAATAAGAACAAGAGAAGGAAGGAAACTACCCGATTCGGGGGAATGCGGCGATGTGATGCTTGCTCCACAAAGAGATGTAGCATACCAATCAATCCTAAAATTAAGACCTGCAAGAGAAACACCAAACAAAGCAAAGACGCAACAAAACAAGAAAAAATAAACTAAATGAAAAACAACCCGGACACACGCAAAAAGAAAATAAAAGGAAATACGTACTAAGCAGCAGTGACAAGTCACTGCTGATCCGGCGACGGCGGATGCGGATCATCATAGAACGCCCAGCTCGACCACTGAGCATCTAGCTCGGAAATCCGGCGGTTGTTCTTGACAACCTGCTGCTCTATCCTCCACTGACTCAAGGTGTTGTACCCTCCAAAGTCGTGGTAGAGAGTACGAGCCGTGGATAGTGAATATTGCCGAATGGTGTGCGTTAGAAATTTTGCCAAAAAGTGGCGGCGGCGGCAGCGAGCAGGTGGTGTCCGGCGGTGGTGGGAAGAGTCTCCGGTAGGTGGAGATGGGTGGTAGCGGAATGGAGTGAGAGATATGGTGGATGGAAGAATTAAGGGAGGAAAAGTGGGAATGGGGAATTTTGATGGAGGTTTTAGAAGAGGTGTGCGTCGTGGGTGAGGGAAGAAAAGGGAAAGATGATTTTTGGGATAAGATCTGCATGGAGGAAGGGGGAAAGAGAGTTGTCGGGTAAAGGGAGAAGAAGTATGGTTTCGCAGTGGGTAGTGACGGCTAGTGACTGCTCCGATCTCGGCTTCTGATCTGAAGCTCTCGGCCATAGTGGAATCCTGCAAAACAGAGACCTCGGCCAAGGTATCAATAGAATCAATAAATGCACACTCTGCAATGGAACTAACAGAGGTTATGGCCTTTTCTTATGCACAAAAAACGAAACTGACTCCCCTAACACTGACATCTTAATATTACCATTTTTCACATCAATCAAAGTGTTAGTAGTTGCCATAAAAGGTCTACCTAGTAACAAAGTATGATCATGGCCATTCTCATGCACATCACCTATTTCTAGCACAACAAAATCCATAGGCACAATCAAACCACCTACACTAACAAGAATATTCTCAACGATTCCTCTAGGGTACCTAACAGAACGATCAGCCAACTGTAAGCTCATGCGAGTGGGTTTCAACTCTCCTAACTCTAATTCCTTAAAAATTGAATAAGGCATAAGATTAATTCCAGCACCTAAATCTAGCATGCCTGTAACAGTCTTACCATTCCCAAGAGCTATAGTGATAACGAAACTACCTGGATCTCGCAGTTTCTGAGGAAGAGGCTGCTGCATGATAGAGCTGGCTACCTCGGACACCATGACGGACTCGTCGTCTGCAAATCTCCTCTTCTTGGAGGCAAGCTCCTTGAAGAACTTGAGGTAGGATGGAACATTTCGAATGATCTTCAATAAGGGCAGATTCACACGCACTTGAGAAAGCATTTCGTAGAAGTCTTTGAATTGTTGCTCCAGCTTCTCATTCCTTAGTCTGCTCGGGAAGGGAATCAGTGTCTTGTACGGGTTGGCAGCCTTGTGCAACTGAATAGCTGACTGCTCCGGCTCTTTCTCTTTTTCTTTCTCTTGCTTCTCCACCATTTTGTCTTCCTCAGCTTCCGGGAGCTCCATTTTGTTATCCACGTGCTTGCCACTACGTAGAACAGTAATAGCTTGCACCTGGTGTGGTGTTTGTCCTTGTCCCGGTATCCTTCCTGGTTGTAGCTGCTGCTGCACCTGATTCATTGCTCCAGAAATTTGCCCCACTTGATTCTCGAGGCGCTTGATAGTAGCCTCTTGAGCCTCTCTAGCCAATTTGCTTTCTTGCATGAAAGCTGCCAAACTATCCTCTAGAGATGTCTTAGGTGGTGCAGCCCCTCGTGGTGCAGGTGGGAACTGTGGCTGAAACTGTGGTGGCGGCTGCTGCTGGTAAAGAGGTGACGGCTGCTGATAGTGCGGTGGAGGTGGATAATACCCATGCTGAGGTGTGTAGTAGGTCTGCGGCGGATAATACCCTTGCTGCGGTGGATAATACTGCTGTGGAGGTGCTCGTTGGGCAGGAAAGTTTGAGCCTTGCCCCTGATTCGGCCCCTTCCATGGAGAGTTGTTCTGGGTTCTCCATCCCGAAGTCTGCTGAGCTGGGTGCTGCTCGAATGGTGGGCGTGGTGGAAAACCTTGTGTAGCATAAATTTCGGCCCCTCCTTCATAGGTCATCTCTGCCATCCTGGTGCATTGATTCTCATTATGTGTCAGATCACCACAAATTGGGCACGGCTCGGGTATGGGCTCTTGCTTCGCTATAGCAGGAGTCTTGCTCATCTTCAACTCTTGCAGCTCTCGCATCATGTCAGCCATCTGCTTCTTCAAATCCGGACTAACTCCGATCTCTCTGACTTCTACTCTCTTAGATCGAGAGGTTTTCTGCTGCGAATTCGTGGCCAAAGTCTCAAATATCTCAATCGCCTCCTCAGCTGTCTTCTCAGATATATTTTCTCCAGCTACTGTATCCACCATGAACTGATAGGTGTGCTGCAATCCGTTATAGAAGATTTGCCACAGAAGTTCTGGCACAATCTGATGGTGTGGACACTGCTGCTGTAGCTCTCTGAATCTGTCTAGGGCCTCGTGAAAAGGCTCGTCAGGATCTTGAGCAAACTGCATAATCTGGAGCCGGATTTGCTGTGTCTTGTGATTTGGGTAGTACTTCAGTAGGAACGTGGTACTCACCGCCTTCCAAGTAGGTAGAGATTGTGCTGGTAGGGAGAGGTACCACGACTTTGCCCTATCCTTGAGTGAGTAAGGAAAACATTTCTTCAGGAGTTCCTCTTCGCTCAGTCCCTGAAGTGGGATAGAGTGGACGGCTGTGCAGAATTCCCTAATGAAGAGGAGTGCGTCTTCATTAGCTAGCCCGTAAAAGGAAGGAAGCAGATTGATGTGGTTGTGTTTCAGCTCATAATTCCTGGCCTCAGTGGAGAGCACAATAGCAGATGCAGTGACGCCATAAGACGGCCTGGCAAAGTCTCCGAGCTTCTTAGGGGCTCCGTTTTCCTCAGCCATTATTATCAGTTGCTCTTCGAATAATGTGGCGAGGTTGATAACGTCCCTATACCGCTCCTCACGTACGGCTTCTCTTCTATTAATGTTGTCGACGTAGGGTACCAAATCTTGTCTCAAGCTTCGGCGACCTAGCATACACAAACCAAAAGAAGATCAAACGCACCTTGCGGGAGCAAAGAAATAAAACAAATAAACAAAACAAAATAAAATAAAATGCAACACAAATAAATGCCTAAAGCCTTCCTCGGCAACGGCGCCAAAATTTGTTCCCAACTTATTTTTAAACTGTAGTACGTGGCGTTGTTGAGTCCAGACCCACTGTCTGATAAAGGGATTCAGTATTGGGCACGAGGAATTTTTCCAACCAATATACTTACAGTTTATTAAATAAACTAGTTCGCAAGAGAACGAGTTCGATGTATATTAATAAGTTAACTTAAGTCGTATTCTCAAGGAAGGCTAAGCAGGGCTTTATCTATGTTGCAGAACAGAAAGCAATTAAAAAGAAGGGTTTTAAATTTTTAATCTAATTAATCTATCTAGGCGAATTAAATTAAGGAATTTAAAATACGAATTACCTAGGCGAAAATTAATAAAGCAATTAAATCCTAAATCTAAGAACGAATAATTAAAGAGACTGAATTTAAACATGTCTTGAATTGATTAATTAACATAATTGAAAAGGTTTGGATAAAGAATTGGAAATTAATCAAAAGCAGAACAAGAAGAAAATAATTCATAAAACATTAAAGAAAGCAATAAAAGAACTCACTGATTGAAAGGAAAAATAATGCATTAAGAACTCCGGGTTTGAATCACGAACGAATCCACAACGAAATTGAAGAACGAACAAGAAATAAAGATCTAGACTAAAGTGTTTTCTCTTGTGGTCTAAACCCTAGACTAGAAAATAAAAACGTGAAGTAAAAACTGGTAGAAGAGTGTCCCCGTTCTGCATCGCGCAGGAGGTTTAAATAGGAGAAGAAACAATCCGCCTGGCTAGCGCTCGCTAGGGGGTAGCGCTCGCTACCCCCAAGTTCTGTTTTTCCAAGGATTGAAGAGGGGTAGCGGGCGCTAGGGGTAGCGCTCGCTACCCCAACGTTCTGTTTGGGGTAATGTGAGGGTGGCCAGCGATCGCTGGGGGCTAGCGACCGCTAGCCCCCAGTTCTGTCTTCACCCAGCGCTCGCTAGGGGGCTAGCGACCGCTAGCCCCACATTCTGACTTTTCCACGCCTTTTCTTCAACTTTTCGTCTCGTTTCTCTTCTCAAGCCTTGTTAACTCCTTTATATCGATCTTCACCTACAATGTAACATAAAAAGGACCCAAGCAACAACTTGATCGATAAATACTAATCCAAAACACGAGAGAAACGAGACCAAAAATGTATAAAACAGTTGTGCTAGTTTTTGTTGAGATTTCTTGACCTGGAGTTTATTTGAAGTCAAATTTCTTGTTGTACATTAAATTTATACTGTATTGATGGGAAAGAGTATTTCTTGAACTGGAGTTTATTTGAAGTCAAATTTCTTGTATGTTAAATTTATACTGTATTGATGGAAAAGGTTGAGATATTGTTATGTGAATATGTAGACACATTTTTGGTACGCAAATGCAAATAATCAACAAGTAACAAACGAAAGTATTTCACAAGATTGTCTTAACAGGGAAAGCAAATAAGAAAATATGCACGTTTCAATTATAAGAAAATAAATACTTTCTTCGTCCCATTATTTATGGCACGTTGCTTTTCGGCACGGATATTAATAAAATGATTTTTTGTGTGTAAGATGGTGTAGGCCAATAAAGTTAACTAACTCTTCGAGGGGAAAATGTTTCATTTTTTAGAAATGAGCCATTATTATTGGGACACTTCAATATAGTAAACGCGCCATAAATAATGAGAGAGATGGATTACAATAAAAATTAAATTTAAATAAGGATGCTTCCGCAAGAAAAGTTTGCTTTATTTAGTCACAATAGAAGTGCTGCAAAAATTAATGAACAAAATCTTACAGCAGCGTGAATCTTTGTTGCAGTTTTCCATAAGACAAATTCAATTACCTAAACTTATATTAAGTTTAGTTATTCAATCAATTCCACCACCATTAACCGAGATTTAGCAATGGATAACTCACACATATTGCTGGCTAAACAAACGTGAGAGATAGAAGAGAAAAATAGTTGAATGGACACTAGGAGATTGCAACAGAAAATGAACAAAATCGCGGCTGCCGCGTGCCGCCTCCTTTCTTCCTTTCCCAAAATTGGTTCTCAAATTCCAAAGCTACCCTCACCAGCCCACTCATTAAAACCAGGTGTAACCCAATTTTGACATTTAGCTATCTAGTGCTACAAACTTTCCAGAAACAAACAAGATGAAGGTGATCTGCATCCAAGGTTCGTATACACATTTCACCTTGAAATTTCACCTCATCACATCTATTTGTATTCAAGAATGACTGGTATGTTTAGGAATTAATCTTCCTATTCTGCATTTAAATTTTATCTTAAAAACCATTTATACTTAGCAATCAACAATTCAATTTTTCTTTCTGGAAATACTATGATTATGATTCACAATTACTTCCAGATTTCTGGCAGTCAAATTTAAAAAGAAAACACAAGAAGGTAGAATGATATAGATTCAATAATATATATCAAAAATAGCAGAGTCTATATACTTATACAAGAAGAGGAGAGGATAGGAGGGGTATAATGTAATAAGATACAACTAATTGGGGCCCCAACAGCTCAAATACATAACTGTTCTAAGAGCCTCCTCCGATTGCTTGGACTTGTGATGTTGCTGTTCCTGTTGCCTTACTGTGGTGCCGAGCGCAGGCGATAGTTTCATGGCTGGAGAGTTATAATTCGATGATCTGAGATTAGACTTTGCTTGTTGGTGAAGAAGTCTGAAAGCGTAATTCCAACGGCAGAAGCCTTGATCTTTCATGGCCTCAACGAAACCGACACTAGCTGCTACTAACAAAGATCTGCTTGCGGAACTCATCTCGATGGATCGATTAATTTGAAAGGAAATTAGGATTAAGATTTGAATGGAATATGATTGATTGTGCTACTTCAGATACTGGGGAGTGTGTGTGGTGTGTGTATATATATAGTGGGAGTAAGGAAGGAAGGAAGGAAGGAAGGAGATTTGGGAATGGAAGCAGAAGGAAATTAAAGGAGAAGCCCCCAGTTTTTGGAAGCTTACCAGTTACTAAGTTACTATCATACCCCACTAGGCAATAGGCAGGCCGCTACCATTTTTCTACATTTCCGTGTGCTGTGGGATTGGGGATAAATATAGATAATTCATTATTTAATTGTTTCTCATCACTATACAATATTATATTCACACGTGTAACTTAACAAAACGATAAAATATCGGTTATTCTTAAACGTTGTCTTTAGGTAAAAAATGATTAAAATGCATAATATATATATATATATATATATATATATATATATTAAAAAGGGACAAAAGCTAAAATACTCATTTTAATAAGTAAAAGATAAAAAATACCCACTTAAAAATAAAAAATAAAAATTATCTTTTACATGAACACATGAGGAAATTCATCATGCGCTCATGTATTTCATTTCACAAAATAGTTTGAATAACATAAGCACATGAGGAAATTTCTCGTGTTATCATGAAAATAACATGAGCACATGAGGAAATTCCTCATGCTATCGTGAAAAGTGGGTATTTTTTATTTTTAAATGAGTATTTTTTATCTTTACTTTTTAAAATTGGGTAATTTTACCTATTACCCCTATTGAAAATATCCTCTTTTATTTAAATACATGCAAAAATATATTCTAAGTTACTAATAAATCCTAAGTGATTTCAATGATATATATAGAGGTATTAAAAAAAAGTAATTGTCATAATCAAATCTTAATTAACTACAAACGAATCGTACCTGTATAGGGTTGGTTCAATTTTGGTTCTAAATGATCGGGACTGTAAATGAATGTTCCCAACCGTCATTTTTTTTAAATTTTATAGATTTTTTCTATCCCTAATTCAATTTTATTTTCTATGGTATATAAATTAAACTATCTAATTTTACCATTGTATTATTTGCAAATAATGAAAAAAATTGTTAATGCTACAATAGACATACACAATAACTTAAAAGATCAGGAAATTGAGAATGAAAATATGAGATTATTTTAGTTTATAATAAAACTGAACTATGTTATAATATCTGACAAGTAACACATGTTAGCATTTTATGTCAAATAAATTTGAAATTAATCCAACTATATTATTATTAATATTATAATTCAACTAACTTAATATTTATTATATAGTACTAGCATTTTAGAGATATTGTTTTATATATACATAAAATTAAAACCAATGGTTCGTTTCCGAAACAAAAAAGTGACAGTTTTGGAAAGTTGAAATCAAACCGAATCGATCAGTTAAGTTATTTGTTTTCGATTCCAGTGACTCACCTCTATATGTGGCATTGTAAATTTTCGTATTGTTTGTGATGTATATGTCATTTAGTTTGATATACCAAATTTTATTATAAATAATATTATTATGTGGATATTACTTATTGAATATATTAGGACTTTCTTATTTATTATGTTTATTGTATATGTATCAATTGAATCATATTTTGTAAAGCGAGACCTTAAGTAAAATAAAGAGAACAATTTTCTCTGCAGTTTTTCTACAAATTTAATAAATGATTTGCAGCATGCTTCCAATATGCTATTCGCATTCCCAACACAACTACTCTCTTTACTAATATCTATCTTTAATCTTTTCAAACTACCCAAAGACCAAACATCTCCATTTCAAGTCGCCATAAATAGAGGAACACCTCTAACTTTCTATTTTGTGAGATAATATAATTTTGCGAACAATCAATAATCATAAATAGGTTTCTTAAGATGCTTAATCCTCTCAAAATCAGAGTCTAAAGTGACTGCCACAACTCTACCATTTGATGTGACAGTTCCACTAGTCCTTTGCACTGTTGTCTTAATCCTTGCAAATGAAGAGACTTGAGGTTTGACTAGTGTTCTAGCCTCGAGGCATTCAATGCAAATTCGGCAACATGTTTTGCATTATTGTAGCGGTGTTGCCGGAACATTTATCGGCTCGCCTAATGTCTCCCAGCAACACAAAACCTTCTTTACCTGATGTTACATAAAATCCCCGACTGTAATTCATGTCATCCATATATTCGGAGTAGAAAACTTCATCGGAACTGAGGTCTCCCAATGACTAAAATTTTTACAAAAGAGGGAAGAGAAGAAAGAACTCAAAAGAAAATCGCAAAACAAAAAAAAACAAATAACCAACAGTGCGAACGGGTAACTGTGATAGGTGTGATGGTAATCCCGTTTGAAGTGCCGCGGCTAGGCAGCAACGCCCTACACTGCCACCAAGTGTGGTGCTTTGAAAACCTAGTTCTCCAAAGAGAGAAAATATGATAAAATTTATATCAATTTGTTCGCCTAACAGAGAGGAGAACAATGATGGTATGAAAACTGGTCAAAACTCGTCGAAGACCGTACGATTTGGTCGGAGAAATCGACACCAAACTAGTGAGAAATACATTGGAAAGTCTAGTGTTGGATACCAATTAAAAGCAATTATAAAACGAAATTGCAAAAGTTAAACAAAAATTACATATGAAAGTTAACAATTCATCACCCTACATCATCAACTTGTAAAGCTCACCATAATTTAAGAGTAAGAATAACAGTAGTACCTTTGCATAAAGGACATGATTCTTTTCTGTAAACCACCATACTTAGATGGCTAGAGCTTGGTGCGGATAACGTATTGTAATATGATTATTCAATTTCCCTAATTATTTGTGCAAACAGTAAAGAGAAAATAGAAGAAGAAAAGGAGGAAAGACTGCAATAGGAGAAAGAAAATTGTAAGGCCAATAAACCTTAGAATTCTATTGAGAGAATTGTCGTTTATTCACAACATACAGGACAAATATATATAGAAGGTCAAATAAATAAACTAATATCTTAATTGTAATGTCCACATAATAATATTATTTATAACAATATATATTTATTATACATATATTAACTTTTATATATGCTTTTGATATCAAAATCGTCATATATGTATATTACAAAAAATAATTCGCCCACAATACTACTCATTTTTCATTTTTATAAGAACATAATTATGACACGATTTATTTTTTATTTTCGTAAGTGAAACATCCACTCTCTAAACAAAACCCAATTATAAAAAATAAATCAAGACTCAAAATTTACACAATGAATAATTTAGTTTACAACAAATTATTTAATACGCGTGCCAATTCAAAATTAATAACAAATTTTCATAATGTAACACTCTTATTCATTTCGATTGTTAGGAACCTTTTTGATGTTGCCAATACCGTTAGCTTGGTTTTGATGATGCTTGCGAAACCATTATTATGTTGCTTTTGATAATGCTTGCGAAACCATTATTGTGTTAAGATATTTGATTCATTGTATATCAGTATTTTGTGTTTTGTGATGCCTAGGATTTAAGTTAATGACCAGTATAATTAGATTCTACAGAAGATTAAATGTAAAAGGACCAGATCGATAAAAGACAGATCATGTCCATAGGTAATCTTCTATGTTCCTCATAGCAGATCAGCGAACATGTAAAGACAGATTAATAAATATAATAACCTAGTCTATAGAGCTTGATCTTATTTAATTCAAGTATTAGAGCACATGATCAATCTATAGTAGAGCAGATCGTGAGTCGCGATCTGTGTCATAAGATCATGCTATTAGTAATAAGCTAAGTCAAAATGTAAAGACAGAATGTAAGTAACAATCTGTCTATAGGACTTAATCTATTATGTGTCATAGAATAGACTTAGTAGCATCACATACAGAAGCATGAATGAAGAAAATATATGATCAACACAAAACGTGGTGATGCAATATAGCTCACTACCCAGAAGACAAGGACACTCCACAGAAGACCAGAGGACAGAACGTGCGAAGTTGATCTACACTATAAAGAGATCAAGATCTATAGTGAGATCTATCAATAAGAGATCAGCACACGCTTCATTCTTAGTTAGTATACAGATCACAATGTAAAGGAACAGAACGTGAGTCACATTCTGGTCCTATCAGAATCTGTACTAGACTTGGAATTGTTTAGATGCTGATTTGTAAAGAAGCATAACAATAATCATGTTCTGTATCTATAGAGCATCATACTTCAGATAGGTTTTCATAACACAAAATGCAGAAAATGTTCTGTGTATCTATCAAGAAGTTGAACGAGAAAATTAATCTTTATCTAACATATTGATCAACAGAGTTTAAGGAGACAACTCAAGAATTATCAAGGAAAGTTCAATCTTTAGACAGAACCTATCACGAGCTGCTCAACACAGATTGAAGAAAGCTTCAGATCCACCTAAATGGATCAAAAGCTGATATGTACAAACCATGTCAGACGATATGTCGGATGACACGTATGACACACTCCAACGGATAGATTTACAGTCAACAAGCTATGGTCTAAAGGACTATTAATGCTAGCTGTAAAAGCTGCACGACATCAATGACTATAATTTATTACAGCTTTATAAATACACCACGCCTTCCAAAGAAACGTATGCATGTGAAGAAAAAGAGAAAGAGTGAAAAGAAAACTCACTGCGTATAATAGTGGATTCACGAGAATGAATTAAATGAGTGGAATGTGAGTGGGTAGGATAGTCGGTGCATGGGGAGATTCTTAGAAATTAAGCTTCAAGGCTGCAAGATTCTCTCCAGTATTCACAAGTTCAATCAACACCAATTCGCCTATAAATACCCTTCGAGTGTTGTAACTTCGTAGAGAATCACAATCACATTTTTGAGAATCTCATCTCCTAGAACTTACAATAGCTTAACACTTCAATAACCATAGTTCTAGTATCACTCACGTCCCAAAACTGTGAAGGAGGTACAAATACAAATCCCTACCCAGATCTCGTTCTCAGCGAGTTTAAATAAGCGAGCTGTAAACTCGTCCTCAACAAGTATAAACAAGAAGAGTGTGCTCGTACTCAACGAGGATAAAAAATTGAGGAATCCAAGGTTAAGGGATTCATCAATCTAGTTTGATCGTCCGTGGACGTAGGGGTGGTACCCGAACCACGTTAAACAATGTGTGTTCTTTATTTTATGCATTGCATTTGTTGACTCTGTACTCACACTTCACCAGCGAGCAGATCACTATTTGCGAGCTGTACACTTGAATCAACCTCTTAAAAAACACTCAACTTAATAATAAAATGTTTTCTAAGTGTAGAGCAAAAATATGTAATCACAGCTTCCGCACACACAATCTGTGTAAGAATAGACGTTCTGGTAAGCTTGAAAAAGCGATCAGTCTTTCTGTCCTTTATACAGACAGCTCACGATCTGTGTCGAGAATCATACTTGGACAAATTCTCTTTCTTTAACTTAGTGGAGAGATCTATCAACTATCACAACCATCTGTCTAGTACAGAAGCTGTCTCGACCAATTACCTTAAGCAGAACGCGCGCAAAATTTGTAGTGTGGTGTATTCTCCCCCATAAACCACACCTGCTCTAACCGGGACCCCAAGAATTTGTATTAGAGGGGCGGTTCTATCGACCACTGCCTCTGTAATACGGGATTCTCCCTAACGCGTGGTCACTAGAATAGATCCTCACATAGATTTTTTTTTGTTTGCATCCCTTACTGTATTATGTTGCATCTTTTTCTCACCCCTTCAAGTCTTTCAGGGTCTCTCTCTTCCAATGCTACATTGAGCCGTGTCAACAACACAGGAATGTGCCTTACAAATCATCAGGAACCAACAAGGGACACCGGTCAAGAAGGACTGGACACAGGTTAAGATGGACAAATACAGATTATGGAAGGAGAAGATGACTAGCTTGAAGGATCAGTCGTTCGAAGTACTGGAGCGGACCAAATTGCAGCCACTTCATCGAAGAACTGCATGATCTTAAGCGATCATATCTACCAGGACATCGACTCAACAGCCATGAGGCTCATAAAACGTGGAGAGCACTATACGAGTCTTATCCCTCTAAGAAGGAGAGGGAGCTCTTACGATGTAGATCTCTCCATCAAACAGCTCGCGGCTTCACCATTCGGTGAAGTCGAATCGACTAGTTCTCTCAATCCATGTTCTGTAAGTGTTATTATGCAGACTGGAACGATGGAAATCGATCACGAGTTATAGGGGAAGCAGTCCTCCCCAACTGCTGCAAAAGAGGAGCTGTCTGGTTGAACTAAGTACAGATCAACTCGTGTACATAAAACATAAAGAGTAGCTAGAGCCTACGTGCAGATAAATGATCAAATCAAGTAAAAAAGAACTACACCAGATCACTTTCAAGTTGGAGATAGGAATGGCGTGCAGAGCATTCAAGGACTTACTTCCTAAGGTTCAACCAGAACTACAACAGCAAATTTAAAAGGAGCAGTTCAACGAAGATATCAGAGAAGATCTCAACAACTGCTACTGATCCTAAGTTCAAATGCGTCAAGAAAGCTGCTCTCTTCAACAACAGTTCAACATTTCAAAATTCTTTATCATTAGATAGCAGATTAAGGGGGAACCAGTTTTAACTTGTATCAGCTAGCTGTTTTAAAAATGTTAAATTCCTATATGTTTGGATCTCTATTAAAATAAAGTATTTTATTTTTCCAAGTAAGTTGAATTGTTTTTAAGTTTCACAGATCTACCTTTATCTCTTTTGTCTCATTTCTATACTTAACTTTCACAACACAAAGTAAACAAAGTTGAGGACGCTTAACTAAGATTACTAGTGTATGTAACTTTAAGCAGAAAGAGACAAAAGAAGAAAAGTATCTTTCAAACAGATCGTGTCTACCCCTCAGATCACTTTCCTAAATTCTTCTCATCAGAAGAAGTGATCTCGTAGAAAGGGGGAACAGACCAAGTGAAGCAAAAGCTAGTAGATCACCATTTCATCCCAGAAAGTGCTCGAGAAGAATACATCAACAAGAGGGAATGATTCATCAAAATCTGAAGATGTTCAAGGCTAACGTACCACAATCTTAACGAAGAACTGAAGATCTAAGCTAGCAGAAAGGATGATCAAGTACATAAAATTCACAGGGAAGAGTAGATCCCCTTCTAGATCACAATTGACATCCTTTCAAGAAATCACTCAGAAGCCAAGGAAGACGAACTGACTGCAGAAGGAGAATGCTCATATCAAGGTGGAACAGAACAAGTGCTATCAGCTCCAGACTTCACTCAACATGTGCCTCAATGCAATCTATTCCTAAGCTTACAGAATGAGAGCAACTAGCTCCACTAACTGCAGAAGAAGAACCAGTGAGTTCAATCATCACCGCTTCTATTCACAGATTCAAATCTCTACTCAAATCAAGCCAAAGCAGATCCTGATGTGAACCTTTTTGATGATCTTTTTGATAATGCTGAAAAGGGGGAAGATTAACCACTATTGGTATCATATTCCACAACTGGTATCAGATTAATCCTAATTGGCATTAGATCACCTAGCCTATCTTAGAAAAGGAAACAGAAGCAGAACGAGAAGGTGAACTCTAGCTAAGTAGTGTCCAAATCATACGTATATCTTTCATCTCTGGTACTGGTCAAGCTCCACTGGAAAAGTCTTCGTGATGATGTAGTTAACCAAGTCGGCATACCATGTTTCAGAAATGCCAATTCCTTACAGCTCCTCGTCGAGAAATCTCTCGTTGAGGGGTGTGTCATCTTCTTCCCTCAAGATCCTACTCAAGTGGTCAGCCACATGGTTTTGGGCTCCACTTTTGTCCTTCACTTCAATGTCAAACTCTTGGAGTAGTAAGATCCATCTTATCAGGCGTGGCTTGCTATCCTTCTTGGCTATGAGATACTTCAAATCAGCATGATCAGTGTAGACCACTGTCTTGCTCCCGAAGAGATAGGAGCGAAATTTCTCAAAGGCAAATATCACGGCAATGAGCTCTTTCTCCATGATGATATAGTTGATCTAGGCTCCGGTAAGTTTCGAAGCATAGTAAAATCACATGACTCTCCTTGCCAATACTTTGGCCAAATACTGCTCCTATGGCATAGCCGCTAGCATCACACATTAGCTCAATGGCATCCCCTACGGGTGGTCTGATTATTGGTGCCGAGATCAAGTGGTTCTTCAAGATCTGGAATGCCTTCTTGCATTCCTCGATGAAATCCCAAGGCACGTCGTTCTGGAGTAACTTGTTCATCGGTTGGGCTATTTTGGCGAAGTCCTTGACAAAGCGGCGGTAGAAATCCGCGTGGCCAAGGAATCCCTGCAGTTGCTTCTCATTGGTTGGGTATTGCAGCTTGGCAATAACCTCCACCTTGGCATGATCCACTTCAATTCCTTTCTCAAAGATGACATGGCCAAGAGTTGAGCACTAAGCCTTTCTCGACACATCTTTGTAGTAACTTCTCCTATTAGGGTTTTTATAACTCAAAGCATGCTTTGTGCTTAGATGATGTATCAGACTTGTTTTCAGTTTCATTTTAATGAGAATAAATGTTTCTATCATTAGTTTGTTATTTATTATTATATATGAAATTGCAAACAAGTCCACTTATTACAATTGTAAATGTGTGGTGGATCCATGATCAAGAAGATAACACAGTCGGCTCATTTGTAATATAAAGTCACAGTCTAGACAGACTTGGACAGTCTAGTGGGTAAAAACTGCGATATTATTTGATGCGAGAGTTAACCTTAGCCCGTAGAATGATATTGATATGTATAAGGTGATACACATGCTTTGCGTATACATATTGAGAGATTTCACAGTGAGATAAGTTCTAACGTGCTGATACTTAGAACGAGGTCTCGGAAATTAGTTCATTTCTTAATATGTGACGATGACATTAGTATAGGTGGTTGATTATACGCTGCTTTGATTCATCTACACTTGCGGGTTTTTCGTAATCCTAGATAGTGATGTCTTGGCCGGTAGTGATTAGCATAGCTAGAAGTGCTCGATTGTCAATCGTACAGAATCGCGCCTCGGTGACACGAGTTGATTAAATCCGCGTGAGGTGTTCAGAAAGCATTATTGCATAAGAAATCCAGCCGGTTGAATATATTAATTATTTGTGAGTTGTTAGTCAACTCAATTAATTAATGGATTTAGAAAATCTTAAACGCGGAAAATAATTAATGACAAAAGGGTTACATCCGTAATTCGAATGAATCAAGATGAGTTCAATATTTATCCTATAGTGGAGTCGATATATATTTAAATATTGAACTCATCTTGATTCATTCAAATCAGGGATGTAACCCCTTTGTCATCAATTATTTCACGCGTTTAAAATTTTCTAAATCTATTAATGAATTGAGTTTGCTGACAACTCACAATTAATTAATATATTTATTGGTTAGTGATCTGATTCATACCTTAATTATTACATATGTAATAAATTCCCAATCGTCCGGGTTTCTTATGCAATAAACCTTTCTGAATGCCTCACGCAGATTTAATCAACTCGTGTCACCGAGACGCGATTCTGTACGACTGACAATCGAGCACTTCTAGCTATGCCAACCACTACCGGCCAAGATATCACTATCTAGGGTTACGAAAAAACCTGCAAGCGTAGATGAATCAAAGCAGCGTATAATCAACCGCCTATACTAATGTCATCGTCATATATTAAGAAATGAACTAATTTCTGAAACCTCGTTCTAAGTATCAACATGTTAGAACTTATCTCACTGTGAAACCTCTTGATATGTATACGCAAAGCATGTGTATCAACTTATACATATCAATATCATTCTGCGGGCTAAGGTTAACTCTCGCATCAAATGATATCGCAGCCTTTACAGACTAGACTGTCCAAGTCTGTCTAGACTGTGACTTTATATAACAAAGGAGCCGACTGTGTTACCTTTTGTTATCATGGATCCACCACACATTTACAATTTTAATAAGTGGACTTGTTTGCATTTTCCGAGACCTCGTTCTATGTATCAGCACGTTAGAACTTATCTCACTGTGAAACCTCTCTATATGTATAAGCAAAGCATGTGTATCCGCTTATACATACCGACATCATTCTGCGGGCTAAGGTAAGCACTCTCGCATCAAATGATATCGCAGCCTTTACCGACTAGACTGTCCAAGTCTGTCTAGACTTTGACTTTATATTACAAAGGAGCCCACTGTGTTACCTTCTGTGATCATTGATCCACCACACAGTCTACAATTGTAATAAATGGACTTGTTTGCAATTCAATATGTATTACAATAATAAATAACAAATCAATGATAGAAACCCTAACAATCTCCCAATGTTTATTACTTTATTTCTTTTCATTGCTTAGTGATTAGTCAGCATAAAGCATGCTTTGAGGTATACAAACCCTAACAATCTCCCACTTATATTCAAACATGCTTTAGAATATACAATCTGTGTTGCATGACATATAACTCTCCCACTTATACCTAAAGCAGGTCTATAATATGTCTTACTCATAATCCCTCTACATGCCTCTCAAACGTCTTCCCGTTCAGGCGAGGTTGTCCTCCGACGCTATCTTTGTCACCACTATGTTGCCTTTTCTTATAATATCATGAATGATGTGATATTTTCTCTCGATGTGTTTACTTGCCTTGTGGGCCCATGGTTCCCTCGAGTTTGCCACTACACCAGAGTTGTCATAATAAACCGTGATACTCGCCGGCATACTCAGAATCACATCTAGGTCCATCAAGAAGCTCCTGAACAAAACTGCTTCCTTTGCAGCCTCATATGAGGCCACATACTCAGCTTCAAGGGCGGAGTCCGCGATGAATTTATGCTTCACACTCCTCCATGTCAGGGCTCCGCCTCCCAAAGTAAACACATACCTGGAGGTAGATTTCCTCCCGATCCGTCTGAAAGTCAAAATTGGTATAACCCAAAGGGCATAATGAATCAACTTGGTAAACCAAACAGTACTCCTTAGTTCATTTAAGGTACATGAGAATGTTATTTACCGCTGTCCAATGTCCCTTTCCAGGGTTAGACTAATATCGTGCTACCATGCCTACGACAAAGTGATCACACTATTTCAAACACAAAAATAGGTATAGAATAGAGCAAACAAAGTATCATATCCACGAGGGCTGATAAACGAAAATACATTGAATAATTCGTGTAGAAATTCAATTATTATCTAGGCAAACAAAAATATGAATGAGATCGAACCAATGATAAACAAAATAATAAAAAAATAATAAAGAGAAGATTCCAGGGATAATGTATCGACACTAAATCAATTAACGAATTCAACAATTAAATCTAATTACCATATTTTAATTCTAATGCATGTGAGGGTTCGCATAAATAACCACATACTCCCGGATATGACAATCTATGATAGTTGACTAATTTAATCTCTATATCCATTAGGTCTCAAGAGAATTAAATCAGTTACAAAAAACACACAAATAATATCCTCCTACAGTTCTCCTATCTCTGCTAGGTCTCAAGGGGAAACATGTATTGTGATCTATGAGATCGGCTATGAATTCAATTACGGATAAGACATCAAAATCATAATTTGCATACAATAATAATGATCAATTATCAAAGCATGATAATTAAAATCACAAATCATAAACAAACATAAGAAGACAAATTAGGAATTAAAACGAATCCATTAATCAAAATAGGTCTTACAAAATCCCTAGAATCTCAAGACGGTTAGCCACACATAATGAAACTAAAAACTAAAGAGAAACAAAATAGCATGAAAAACTCCTTTGTGAATTCTTGATCTTCGGGTTGTCAATCCTTGATCGCGATCTCTCCTCCGGGATGTAGAAAACTAATCTATAATTTAAATCTAATTGGAAACAATTGTATGGAATAGAAAAGAAGAAGTAAAAGACCATCTCTAGGGTTATATAATGGTGGGTATTTTTAGGTCCATGGATATAGTAAAAATCTCGCAAAATATAAATAATTCGCAATTTGTTACGCCTGCGCAACAATTTTGGTTTCACTCGTTCTCTTTCGTTTCAACTCCGATTTTAGATCCGTTTGCGGATTCAGACTCCTATCGAAACAAGCTTCAATTATATACTTTCCAATTTACCCTTTTCCTGACCATAAAAATACAAAAAATACAAGAAAACTAAGAAACTAAACGTAAACAAGAAATTAATGGTATAAACTAAAAATGACTCAAAATGATTCAAAAAAAATGATAAAACTAATTAATAAATAATAATAAGACTACTAAAATATACTTAAAATGAGTGTTTATCAACTTCCCCAAACTTAAGCTATTGTTCGTCCTCGAACAATAATAAGAATAAAAGAAAATAAACACGAATGGAAATAAACAAAGATCATTGATGCCTCAGATAAAAGAAAATAAACAAAGTTGATTCAAGACACCTTCTCGACTCATCTCCAATGGTTAACAACAAAAGTGATATCAACAACTAAAATATGTAAGTTCTCACGGGAAAACTGTATCGCTCAACACTCGACTAATATAATCAATGAACACTCAGAGAAATCAATACAATGTAATCAAACTTACCATATGCTTGCTGATCGTCTAATTTCTCAAGAGCTCTTAAGTATGCAAGAATTATGATCAAATATGACTTTTCTCGGCTTATAATGTAGGGACATTGGTTAGGGTTAGGAATATATGGCTAAGTGACTGAACTAAAATCTTCTAACTCACTCTAACAGGTCCTCCATCAATCGTACCAAACAAACCGATCAAACCACTCAAACAAACGTAATTGTATCAAATCTTTCTCTTTTTCGCTCAAACACTCTTCTCAAATCTTTCTTTCACAAATCAAGATCTCGACCCCTTATGCTATTTTTTTTCATTTATAAACACAAACTTTTTCTTTTTCTTTTCTTTCAAGCCTATGGGGACATTGAGCGCCTATTTCACGCGGAGATCATAATCACACGGATTCACTAATGGAATGATATAGAATCTAATCACCCAACAAGTCTATCACCAACAATTTTTATAATCCACATCTCCCAAGGCTAAGAATGAAACGGCTATAAAAGCTCAAAATAGGGTTCAATGGATAACAATGATAACGGGATAGTGTATAGGGAATGACTTATCACAAGATGGCCTAAGATCATCTCACAATTCTTTGCACACGATTGCAGCTTCGAAACAGATACCAAAGCAAGTTCTAGATGTAATGATCACATGCAAGATATAAAAACACTCCCAAAGAATTCAACGCATGCTGTAGCATTTCAAAGGCTCAAAATTCCTCACACGGGTTAATGCTCACAAATTTTTAGCATCAAAATCACTTTTATCATATCACGATAGAGACAAATCTACTACATGCTCGAATCAACATATTTTAAAAAATACGAATCTCATATCATCTTAGGCATCTCACTTTGCATACAAGAATTCAATAACCAACAAAATACATACTCAAATCGACACGAGTTCATCAACATAAATGAAATAAAACATGAAAACGAAAGAAAAAAATAAAAAATAAAAAATAAAAATAAAAATAAAAATAAAGAAAATAAATAACAAAAACACCAGGGGACTCTCTAGTGTGGTGAATCGTATATCGTATCCCTATCCCCTTCCCCAAACTTATTTTAACACGTAGTGAAAAATAAGTTTGACAGAAGACAATGTTATATGCTATATGATTCACGCTTATGCTGACTAATCACTAAGCAATGAAAAGAAATAAAGTAATAAACATTGGGTTACCTCCCGACAAGTGCTATGTTTAACGTCCAAGCTAGACGATACCTCGCGATATCAAGGGATGTGAAAATTAGAAGCCTCATTGTGTACTATATCTTGCATCACCGAATTTAATTGTCTTTGCAGCTGTGTTTTAAGAAAAATGCGATGCATGCATATAGATAAACTTATTCCCTTGATGTCGGAGATAGACCACCTTATGACTGCTTTGTACTGCCTGAGAAACCTTATCACATGATAAGTGTCCTCCTCGCCCAAGAATGCATACATGAGGGGATCGGGCAGCGACTTCAACTCGACTTTCGGAGTGGATACTGGTGCAGGGGTAGATATTGAATTTTCTGCTAGCTTAACACCTCCATCTACCGGCACATCGATATCCAAACATGAAACTGAATTGTCCGGCTGCTCCCCTTTAGCTAAGAGCATGGTTAGATTCTCCACTACTTCATCACATGTTGAGATTGTCAATATCAATGGAATTCAATAGAAAACTCTCCGACGAATTATTGCTCATCGAGTTGCTCGTTTCCAAGTTGAGTTTGATTATCTCCATCTACTTGGATCTTGTGATCATACATAAGATGAGAGGGAAGAAACAAAATTAAATAAAATTAAAAAAATAAACTAAAAATAAAAGCCTAAATTAATAATCAAATATCAATAAAAATTAACAATGTAATAGTCTACACAGTTCCCGGCCATGGCGCCAAAAATTGATCGCATTATTTTAAACACAAAAATATGTATAGAATAGAGCAAGCATAGTAGCGTATCCACGAGGGCTGATAAACGAAAACACACTGAATAATTCGTGTAGAAATTCAATTATTATCTAGGCAAACAAAAATATGGATGAGATCGAATCAATGATAAATAAAATAATAAACAAATAATAAAGAGAAGATTCTAGGGATAATGTATCGACACTAAATCATTTAACGAATTCAACAATTAAATCTAATTACCATATTTTAATCCTAATGCATGTGAAGGTTCGCATAAATAAACACATACTCCTGGATAGGGCAGTCTATGATAGTGGCTAATTTAATCTCTATCTCTAGTAGGTCTCAAGAGAATTAAATCAGTTACAAAAAACACACAAATAATATCTTCCTACAGTTCTCCTATCTTCGCTAGGTCTCAAGGGGAAACATGTATTGTGATCTATGAGATCGGCTATGAATTCAATTCGGGATAAGACATCAAAATCATAACTTGCATACAATAATAATGATCAATTATCAAAGCATGAGAATTAAAATCATAAATCACAAACAAACATAGGAAGACAAATTAGGAATTAAAACGAATCCATTAATCAAAATAGGTCTTACAAAATCCCTAGAATCTCAAGGCGATTATGTCACAGCCCAATTTCTTAACCATATCTTAGTTAAGTAATTAGACCATGCTTCGGTTAATAAAGAAACTCTTAGAAATGAAATTGAATCTCAGGGATAAATTGAATCGAAATTTTCGCAGGAATCCTCAGGGCAGATTTGACACCCTAACTTCAAAGGATCATAACTTGCTCATCTGGACTCCGAATTGACATCCGAAGGAACCATTAGAAAGGTATCGAGATTATCTTTAAATTGATACCAATTCTGACAGAATGTGGATATATGAAACGAATGAAAAAGGAGTTTCAACATGCTGATCTGTTTTTAGAGAAAACCAATTCGGACAAGTTATGAACTCAGATTTCAATTCACCAAAACAAAACTCCGACAATAAGGATAAATGGTTGAAGATGATGATTCACAAAGGAAAATACCAACAAGAATTTTATAAACTAACAAAACATAATTGAACCAACCATTCAGGTTACAACAAAAAGGAAACAAAGTTCAACATAAGGAAGAGTGGATGAGCTATATGTATGACGACATATAACTCATGGCTTACAAACTATGTTTTCAACAAGTTTAACAAGATGACCATAAATCCCTCTCAATATTTACATATCAAAAAGTAAGCTACAGTGTTCATCTCCATTGCCATCTCTCAGCTCAACCTGCACGTTTAGAAATACATGCAGGGCATGAGTACATAAAGCACTCAGTGGACACATGCCAAAAATATTTAAAACTTGCTTTTAGAGCTATATTGTTGACTTTCCAACTTTAGCATACACATGACTTTTAAGAAATAACTTGCATACGCTTCTTTAAACATATATCTTTCATACTCACATAAAATAAAAACTGAATATGCATGTCATGTGTCTGCAGACAATTATCTCATATCTGTAATACCATATCTACACGCACGTGTTGAGAGGTAGGCCTCCCTCTCAAACACTCTGACTGGCCAACCCGCTCGCTGACTCACGGTTCAATGTGTACACAAACCTTTACCGGCAGCTTGTCCGGCATAAGGCCGATATCGTAATTCTCTTGTAGATAGGTAAAATGCAACATGCTCAAAACATGCAAGTCAAACCTTTTTAAACATAACAACATATCAACACAATTAATTCTTTAGTTTGAAAGCCCTTCTAAATGATTTAATCTATATAATCCAGGGCTTCGTCTCCCTCTTTCTTTACTTCTTTTCCCTTCTCTGCTGGACCTTACATTAATAAAATACAATTAAGAATAAGAAAACCATACTCATTTCTATGAAATCATCAATTCGTGATTTCCTTCTTCTTCTTACAATTTATTTGATTATCAACTAATAGTACCATAAGTTCTTCTGCTATTGTATCCTTCTATTTTTCTTTTATGTTGTATTAATCACTTATCATATCTATGTTACTACGTCACTTCTTTATGTTCCAACATATCATCATTCCAACATATTTTACTACATGCACTTCAATTTCTCTTCCTAATATCTAAGGAAGATTAAGTATATTATACCTTAAGCACAATATATCATATGAATACACAAACTAATCCTTTCCAACTTTTACATATGAGCTTGGAAAAATCTAAATAATTTATATATCACTTATTATGCTTTACAAAGATCATACATCAAGTTAATTGAGACAAATAAAATAAAATCTCCATAGCTCTTTTATCTCTATTTTTTGAAAATTACACCAACATTCATATTTTGATTTTCATCAAATTTCTTTCTAATCTTATGTTTAAACATGCTTAATTACATGAATATAAACTTAATTTAAGCATAGCATCACAATTATTAACATAAATTTAAACTCAAATATCTTCATCTATTTCATCTTATTTCTACATACTTTCCACTTTATGCATGATTTAATCATAAAACCACAAGAAACTTCACTAATACTTTCAAATCTCCAATCTTCCTTCATCATGTTTCAAAATCATAATTTATCAAAATTAAAACACATAAGCATGATAGAAGAGTATCATTTACCTTCAATTAACTAAGCTTTATAACTTGGTATAGCTTGAAATCACACTAATGATCTTAGGATAAGAAAAAATTTTAGTGTAGAGAGGAGCTAATTTTCGAAAATGAGGGGGGAAGGAGAAGAGAAATTTTTTGTGTTTATCATGAATAGTGCAAGCTAGATTTTTATATAAATAATAATTAATTTTATTTAGAATTAATTAATTAAGGTGATTATTCATCACTTTTCTACCATCTTCTAGAAAATTAGAGAATTTTCTTTTTCTTTTCTTTTTATTTATTTTATTTTATTATGGTTATCTTCCATAATATGCTAACATTTTTCTAGATTATGCTTAAGTCACACTTAGATCACTTATCTTCACTAATCACAACTAAGTACCTTTAATTTTAAATTTTCCTATTTTTATTTCTTAAGGATGCAAAGCCTTATTAAATTTCTAATTAGCAATTAAGTACTAATTAAAATTTAAGGGTATTACAGATTAGCAACACATAATGAAACTAAAAACTAAAGAGAAAAAAAATAGCATGAAAAACCCCTTTGTAGAATTCTTGATCTTCGGGTTGTCAATCCTTGATCGCGATCTCTCCTCCGGGATGTAGAAAACTAATCTATAATTTAAATCTAAGTGGAAACAATTGTATGGAATAGAAAAGAAGAAGTAAAAGACCATCTCTAGGGTTATATAATGGTGTGTATTTTTAGGTCCATGGATAGATTAAAAATCTCGCAAAATATAACTAATTCGCGCTGGTTGCGTGGAATTTGTTACGCCTGCGCAATAATTTTGTTTTGACTCGTTCTCCTTCGTTTCAACTCCAATTTTGGATCCGTTTGCGGATTCGAAATTCTATCGAGACGAGATTCAAGTATATAATTTCCAATTCACCCTTTTTCTTGACCATAAAAACACGAAAAATACAAGAAAACTAAGAAACTAAACGTAAACAATAAATTAATGGTATAAACTAAAAATGACTTAAAATGACTCAAAACAAATGATAAAACCAATTAATAAATAATAATAAGACTACTAAAATATACTTAAAATGAGTGTTTATCACAAAGCATATATCCGGCCTAGTACACATCATAGCATACATGAGACTACCTATTGCAAAAGCGTAAGGTATCTGTCTCATCTCCTCTTTCTCCTCAGGTGTCTTAGGACACATGTCCTGAGAATGAACAATCCCATGCCTGAAGAGTAAGAAACCCTTCTTGGAATTGTGCATGATAAAACGTTTAAATATAGTCTCGATATAAGACTCATGAGATAAGCACAACATTCGCTTAGATCTGTCACAGATGACCTTGATCCATAGAATGTGTCCCGCGTCTCCCATATCCTTCATATCGAATTGACTTGATAGGTATGCTCTAACGCCCGAAAACATCTTCTTGACACTTCTGATCAATATGATGTCATCTACGTATAGCACCATGATAACAACTGCTTTACCATCACAATTCTTGTACACACAGCTTTCGTCAGGGCACTGATCAAATCAGTAGGATTTGATAACCTGATTAAAACAACGATTCCATGACCGTGAGACATGCTTAAGCCCATAAATGGAGAAATCACATGGAGAAATCAACAAAACCCGGGGTTGAAGCCACAATTTCAAGGGCAAGGAGCGCAGAATTTCCAAAATCGACGCCCTCAAGCTCCAAATTTCCAGCCTCAGTATCAGCGTCAACCGCAGCCATATTAACCACCATAACCGCAAGAACAATTTTTTCCACCGCAGCAGCAGCAATTTTATCACCCTCCAAATCAGCAGCACCAATATCCAATGCAGCAGTTTCCACGTCAAACTATGCCTCTTCAAAAATCATCTCTTGAGGATAGTTTGACCTCTTTCATGCAAGAGAGTAAACAAGCTCGAGAGGCACAAGACGCTACCATCAAACGTCTTGAGACTGCTATGGGACAAATTTTGGGTGCAATTAACCAATTGCAGCAAAATAATCAAACAAGTAAAATTCCGGGGCAGGGTCATCAGCCCCACCAAGCTCAAGCTGTGACTGTGTTGAGGAGTGGAAAAACGGTGGATAACAAAGTGGAGATACCACCATTCACCATTTACAAGGAGGACGGGCCCCACCTGAAGTTGGGAAAGCCAAGCCCGGTGAGAAACTTCACAAGACATCAAATCTATATGTTCCACTAATTTCTTATCCCAGCAGGCTTAGGAATGCGAAACACGACCAACAGTTCGAGGATTTTTACACAATGCTGTCCAAGGTAATCGTGAATTTACCTCTTTTAGAAGTCATACGAAACGTTTCTCCCTGTGTCAAGTTCTTTAAAGAATTAGCGGCGAAGAAGAGAAAATTCGGTGATCAAGCAGTGGTGACAGTCTCCGAAGTGGCGAGCTCCATCATGCAGCAGCTCTTACCTCCTAAGCAGCACGATCCGGGCAGCTTTGCTATCAATATCGCTCTAAGAAACGGTAAGGAAGCATTGAGCATGTTAGATCTAGGAGCATGAATTAATTTGATATCGTACTCTATTTTTAAGCAATTGGAATTATGTGAACTTAAACTACTCGCATGTGTTTACAGTTGACTGATAAGTCCATTAGATATCCTAGATGTGTCATTGAGGATGTTTTAGTGCAAGTAAGTGGATTGATTGTTCCTGTTGATTTCGTTGTTTTAAAGATGTGAGACGTGCACGAAAATGGCGTAGAGTATCATACACTCCTTCTAGGAAGACCATTCATGGCTACCACTAATACTTTGTTTAAAATGGTACAATTAAAATATCTGTTCTAAGAGAGGAAGTGTCTTTTTCTACTCATAGGAGTCGCACCATACCATCTGTTAATTTTATTCATTACTGTTATTATGTTGATGTTATAGATTCCTTGGCCGAGAGTTCTTTTTTGCAGGATTTCACGAATGAAGAAGTTTTGGTGCAGGAAATTGACGAAAAATCCATCACTCAGGCGAAACCCAAGGAGGCGCCCACACTCGACAAATTGGAACTCAACAAGCTCCCCACTCACCTCACCTCAAGTATGTTTTCTTAGAAGAAGGAGAGAACAAACCTGTGATTATCTCATCCGAGCTAACAAAGGATCAAGAAAATCTACTACTTCCAGTTCTTAAAAAGCACAAACTCACTTTTGGATGGGGCGTAGCGGACATTCGCGGCTGTAGTCCTACTACATGCATGCACAACATCAATCTTGAGCAAGACGCTGTTCCAAAACGAGATAGTCAATGAAGACTAAATCCAGTCCTCAGAAGTCGTGCAAAATGAGATATTTAAATTGTTGGCGGAAAGAATCATATATCCCATTGCGGATAGCGAGTGGGTGAGGCCGGTACATGTAGTACCCAAGAAGGGAGGAATCACGGTGGTCCTAAACGACAAGCAAGAGCTTGTTCCCTCTCGACCCGTCAAGGGATAGCGGATGTGCATTGACTACCGTAAATTAAATGCCGCCACCAAAATGGACCATTTTCGTCTTCCCTTCATTGATCAAATGTTATATAGATTATCTGAACATGATTTTTATTTCTTTCTTGATGGTCTTTCAGGGTACTATCAAATTGTCATCGCACCGGAGGATCAAGCCAAGACGGCGTTCACGAGCCCATTTGGCACATACGCGTATAGGAGGATGCCATTCGGACGATGCAATGCACCCGGTACCTTTCAAAGGTGCATGATGTCCATCTTCTCCGAGATGATAAGAGACTTTGTCGAGATCTTCATGGACGACTTTTCGGTATTTGACTATTCTTTTAATGATTGTTTACTTAAAATTGAGAAAGTGCTTGAAAGATGTGTTGTAAGTGGTCTAACTTTGAGTTGAGAAAAGAGTCACTTCATGGTTAAAAGTTGAATTGTTCTTGGTCATATTGTTTCTAGTAAAGGCATTGAGGTTGATAAGGCGAAAATTGAGGTGATTGAAAAATTGCCCCCACTGAGAGATGTCAAGGGAATTAGAAGTTTCTTAGGTCACGCTGGTTTTACAGTCATTTCATTAAAGATTTTTCTAAAATTTGCCAACCCCTTTGTCATTTACTAGCTCAAGATGTCCCTTTCAATTTTGATGACTCGTGTTTGCATGCTTTTAACCTTTTGAAAGAAAAATTGATTTATGCTCCCATTGTTATTGACCCTAATTATTTTATTCCTTTCGAGATCATTTGTGATGCCTTTAATTTTGCAGTTAGAGTTGTTTTAGGTCAACGAGTTGATAATATGCTTTGTGTGATTTACTATGCTAGTTTGACCTTGAACTCGGCTCAAGTAAATTACACCACCACGGAGAAAGAGAAGTTCGCCATAATATTTGCCTTAGACAAATTTCGATCTAATATTTTAGGATCTAAGGTAATTATTCATAGTGATCATGCGACCTTAAGATACTAATTGACCAAACCCCAAGCTAAGCCTAGATTAATTAGATGGGTATTACTTTTGCAAGAATTTGATGTAGAGATAAATGATAGGAAATGAAGTGAAAATTTTGTGGCCGATCATCTTTCTAGACTTGAGCATTCTCATATTGATACATTTAGTGCTTCTGACAGTTTTCCTTATGAGAATATTTCTAAAATTGCGATCACTCTTTGGTATGCTGACATTGTGAATTACCTAACATGCAATATACTTAGACTCGGTCTAACCTCTCAAGAGGAGAAACGGTTTCTTAATGTGTCCAGACAATATTTTTGGGAGGATCCTTACCTTTTCAAGCTTGGTAAGTATAGTGTAATCCGACATTGCATTACGGATTCCGAGCAAGAGCAAGTGCTCTATTTATATCACGAATCCCCATGTGGAGGTCATTTTGGAGGGCAAAAGATGGCACATAAAGTTTTACAAAGCAGACTCTTTTGGCCAACTCTCTTTAAGGACGCCCAAGCATTTTATTTGGCATGCGATAGATGTCAACGAGTTGGAGTCATAAGCCGTCGCAACGATATGCCTCTCCATAACATTTTCGTAGTCAAAATCTTCGACATGTGGGGTATAGATTTCATGGGCCCCTTCCCTAAATCTTTTGGATACAAGTACATTCTATTAGCCGTTGATTATGTGTCCAAGTGGGTTGAAGCTATCCCCACTAGGACTTGTGATACTAATGTTGTTCTCAAGTTTGTGCATGAAACAATCTTATGTAGGTTTGGATTCCCTCGAGCTATCATTAGCGATGGAGGAAAATACTTTTGCAACAAGTTGTTTGAAACATTGATGAAGAAGAATGAGATCACACACAAAGTCGTCATCCCATATCACCCAAAAATCTCGGGGCAAGCCGAAATGAGCAATAGACAATTGAAGACCATATTGGAAAAAACCGTGAAACCATCCCAGAAAGATTGGGCAATCAAGATAAATGATGCGTATGGGCATATAGGACGGATTTCAAAAGCATTCTTGGGATGAACCCGTACCGTCTTGTGTATGGGAAGGTGTGACACTTGCCGATCGAAGTAGAGTACAAAACATATTGGACATACGACCTCAACAATGCCGTCATTGTCGAGAGGAGATCACTCCAAATTTATGAGCAAGATGAGCTTAGGAATGAGGCGTATGAGATTGCATGAATTTACAAAGACAAAGTGAAGCGGATCCATGACCGCCGAATTGTGCACAAGGAATTAAAGTTGGGAATGAATTTTCTACTCTTCAATTCTAGATTTTATTTATTCCCGGGAAAACTTAAATCAAGATGGAGCGGCCCATTCATGATCAAAGACATACTACCATCCGGGGCCGTTGAACTATATAGTAAGGAAGGGGACGATTCTTTTCGTAAATGGACAGCGGGTAAAACTGTACATTGAAGGTGACTCCATGCCCGAAGTTATGGAGTCAACACCCATCTTCGATCCCCCGTTGAATTAGTTCCATCCCGTCAAGCTAACGACGTGAAACAAGCGCTTCGTGGGAGGCAACCCACGTTCTTTTTCCCGTACTTTCATCTTTCATTATTTTTCATGTTCTTCATTTTGTTAGTTTAATTTTTATTTTTCTTTGTTCGTAGGTGTTACCGAGTTAGGAGGAAACCGGGGTGAGAAACACAATGAAACGAAAAATCACATCTCGAAAAAGTCCCGACGAGGGGCGAAGTCAGTGGGCGCGGCACACTCAGCGACCGCTGACCAAGCGCCAGCCCCGCGCCACAAGGCGCCAGCGGCATGCCTGCCTCGATTCGGCCACCGCTGATCCCTCATCGGCCAGTGACATATCCCCACGTCCATTCCATCTAGCATTTCCACGCATTTACGAGAACAACACTCAGCGGCTGTTGACCCTCAGCGACCGCTGAGTTACTCGGCTGCCCCAACCTTCTAACTCCCTTTTCCCTTCTTTTTCTCCACTTCTTTCACTCCTTCTCTCCCAAACTCCCCAAACTCCCCAAACCCTAACCCTCCCCCAAATTTCATTCTTCAATTACTCCTTTCATACTCACCCTTTCACTCAAAATTTTTGGATTCACCATCAATTTCACATCCTCTTCCATTCCATCCGAACAAATTTCCATTTCACCCACTTAAACATCAAAATCCCCAAATCCCAACTTCATACACTTTTTGCCCACCAAGTGTTTGCCAAATTCTCGTGGGTAAGAAAAGATAAAAAACCAATGAAGTTGGGCAATCTAGCCCGACAAGGAGGGGATGAGGACGACTTTCACCCTGTTCGGGACCATATTGAGGCCTTAGGCGCACCATTCCCCATCTACAACACGAGCGAGGGCACCTTATACTTACGGTACATATCGCTTGAGATCACTCTCCCTCGTATTCTTGATTGAGAATTGTTGAATAATTTGGGTATTTCTTCTAAGGTGACTTGCTATTTGAAAAATATTGGATTAGACAAATATGCTAAGCAAGAAGTTGATTGTTTTAAGCAACTAGGACTTGAATTTCTCACCACCTTTGATGTTGCGTCTGATTTTAAATCGTTTAAATTCTGGTATCGTGACATATTTCATATTGTTACCACTTCTATGATGAAATCCATCTTTAGATTTCCCACCACGGGACTCCATTGGGTGCCTCCAGAATTTGACCCGAATTTAGCTTGGCATGAGTTAACATGTTTTCACAATTGGACATCGAGAGGCATGCCCAGCGGATTCTTAAGGGATCCCGAGATAGACGTCATGCACAAATTCATCGCCTATTGCATCTCGGGCATTGAGCAAGAAAATAAGGTGAACACAGTGGAGTGCTTCCTACTCCATTGTGCAATCCACAAGACGAAGATTTTCCCGTCCTCGTTCATTTTTGAATCTATCCATTCCATCCAACGCCGGAAGCGAGACCACGCATCTCTACTCCACCTTGCAACCTTTGTGGCCATGAACCTCAATCTTATCTGTGCGGATGGCCCCCGAACAATGGTCATCTTGGATCTTTGGCGGATCATCCACCCACCCTCCTCCTGACCAACAGTGAGACTTCGTCTCATTGTTGAGGTACATTTCTTGCTTTCTTTCCTTTAGTGTGAGTGTGTGATTGACTAACCTTTATTTTTCTAGTTTATTTTTAGGCTATTCATCTCGTTTTTCGCTCTGAATGCAGCACTTAAGGGATGTCTTTCTTATCCCTACTCTATAGTTCTTTACTTTCTGCAATGAGGGCATTGCTCTATTTTTGTAGGGGGGGAGGGGTGTCTTTTTGGTGCACGCATTCGTCGTTTATTTTAGTGTCTTATTTGTGCAAAATCCTGATTTTTTTAAAGCTACTTTGTCTTGATATCTTGTGGTTGAATCGAGTCGTGGCATGTGTTTGAAAGAGGATATGATTTGAAAGCCTTGATTGAATGAACTAGGAATGTGTAGAGCATTGTGACCGGATTCTTAATCTTCGTAGAATGATCGAGATAGTGATTCATGATGATATATATTGATTGATTCGACTAGCTAGTTGTTTATTACCACTTGTTGCGTATCCATATTTTGTTTTGAGAATTGAACTTGTCAAGAGGTCTCTACTTCTATGGGAACCATGAGCACGGGAAACCGCATGAGGATACATTAGGGAACCCCTAATTATTCACACCTCACGAAAATGACCATACAACTTGACATTCTTCTAATTGCCTTTGAGTTCATTAAAGTAGGAGTACATAAGAATTCTATCCCGCTATATTAATCAAAAATTCAGATTTATAAAAGAGATGGGTATGGGAAACCACACCGGAAAAACCCGAACATTTGGAGTGCACACCTGTGAACATTGTCCTTAATATTCCTCATATTGAAAAGAGTAAGAATAGAGAAAAATACACTAATAAAGTGATGAATAAAACCTCTAGTCGGTTATGTGATCTCGATGTTACCTTTTGCATCATTACCTATTTGGTCATCTAAACTCGTATTTTCCTTGTCTTTATTCTTGTTGTTTTCCATTTGCATGATGTTTTGGGCTCGATTTACGTTTCATTTTATGTTTCAGGATCACGAGCCTAAACGAGTGTTGAAGTTGTAAAATGGACGAGAAAAGATCGAGAAATAACGAAAGAACAAGATAAGAGCTGAGAGCATAAGTCAGCGATCGTGTAGCCCTAAGCGACCGCTGATTAGGCGGGGATGTGCCAGGCCGAGCCACAGCCAAGCCAGGGTCAGTGGCCGCTGGCCCCTCAGTGGCTGCTGACTCCAGCGGTTGACTCGGTCAGTGGTGCAATGATGTCAGTGGATGGCGAGGAGGCGCGTCTAACCAAGCCACTCAGCGGTTGCTGACATTGTGCGACCGTTGACCTCTGTCTTCGCCTATAAATAGTCGACACCTTTCACACTTTCGAGGGACCTTCTTCCAGAAGTTTTGCACTTATATTTTGAACACCTCTTGACCTATTGTTCTAGGGTCGAGACTTGTATTTTTTAGTTAGTTGTTTTTAGCTTTAGTATTCAATTCCAAAGGTTAGCCGATTGCAATATTCTAGTTCGTTGTTTTTCCCGTTTATCATTGTGGATTCAAGTTCGTTCCAGTTTATTAATCAAATTTGCTTCCATTTATATTTCGGCTCGTTTTTACTATTAAGTTACTTTATTTTTTATGCTTTCACGTTATATTTCGTTTATTTATTCTACGTTCTCTTTGCTTTCAAATTTTAAGTTAATTTTATTCTTCCCAATTCGCAACTTTTTTCTTAGTTAAACAATTCGTTTCTTCGTTTACTTTTATTAGTTTAGGATTTACATTCTTTCGTAATTTATATTACTTACATAGTTTTAAAATCTTCAAACGATCTTTTACTTGCTTTCATTTTGAACAAAGAGTTAAATTACCCTGCTAAGTCTTCCTTGAGAATACGATTTGAGTTGGCTTATCATTGCTAGACGACCTCGTTAATTACAAGCGACTCGAAATAATTTTAGTTGAACAACGATCTTACGATCTCTACTACAATAGAACTCTCACCCTTTCATCTCTTTAGGATAACCCACGAGCAGACACAAGTCAGTACGAGGTGCCAATTTGTTGGCGTCCTTCTCTAGCACGTGTGCTTGACAATCCTATACCTTGAGATATCTTAGAATGGGCTGGCGTCCGTTCCACAACTCAATCGGTGTCTTAGGGACCGACTTGGATGGTACCAAGTTCAATGTGTAAACTGCTGTCTCTAGGGCATGTCCCCAAAATAAAATAGGCAACTCTGCATAACTCATCATAGATTTCACCATCTCCATTAGCATTCTATTACGTCTTTCTGCTACAATATTTTGTTGGGGTCTACCCGGTGCAATCAACTGGTATTGAATCCTTAGATCTGATACATGTTTCAAAAACTCAGCCTGAGGTATTCGCCTCCGCGATCAAAACGCAGACACTTGATAGTCTTTCCATGACAATTCTCCACAAGTGCCCTGAATTCCTTAAATTTCTGAAAGGATTTTGACTTGTGGTGCATCAAATAGACATATCCATATTTCGAGTAATCATCAATGAAAGTGATGAAGTACTGCATGCCACCTCTGGCCTAAGTCGACATTGGACTACAAACGTCGGAGTGAACGATATCCAACACATCTTGGGCTCTATTTCCTTTGACCTTGAACAGTCTCTTGGTCATTTTTCCATCCAAGCAAGATTCACAAGTAGAGTATGGCTTAACTTGGAGTTTATCCAAAGGCCCATGTTCCACTAATTTTTGAATCCTCCTAAAGTTAATATGTCCAAGCCTTAAGTGCCATAGATATGTACCATTTTGACGAAAGACAATAAGCTTTTCTCTTCTTGGAGTTAGTCGATAAGTTGAAAGTTGAAGTTAAACGTTGTTTAGGTTTTGTAGATATAGTATACAAGTTGTTAACTAGAGTACCAGAATAGATAAACAAGTCTCTTTTCTTGATAATAATCGAATCATTAAAAGAAACAAAATATCCATCCAAAATAAGTTTAGAAACCAAAACGAGGTTCTTTCTAAAACTAGGTACTAATAAAATATCATATAAAACTAAAACGGTAGAGGAAAAATACAACTCTACGTCTCCCACTGCAATGGCCGCCACTCTCGTAGCGTCGCCCAACGAGATGGACATCTCTCCATCTCTAAGTGGTCTTGATCGCAGAAGTGCCTGCGAGTCACAAAAAACATGGTCAGTGGTTGCTATATCTACTACCCAAGAACAGGCAGAACTAGCCATATAACATGATGTTACTACTAAAGCTGTAGACGTACCTTGACCGCTCACCGACTTCTTACGAAGAGGATAGTCAGATCTCCATTGTCCTCTCACACTACGCATACAACACTTGTCCTCCTCCGCAATTTCTTGCAGGCTCTTGACAGACTTTGCTGCTCTCTTCCTTTTGCGCTTACCCTTGTTAAGGTTGCGAGAAGAAGCCTGAGCTGCATTGGCCTTCATGGTTTCTTCCGCTCCCTCGAGCTCATCCAGTAATTCCATAAAAGAAAGCTTGTCACCATTCATTATTTAGACAAAACGGAACGACATGAAACTCGACGGTAAGCTGTGCATTATGATATATACCTGAGATTCTTTGCCATTACGACCGCCTAGAATCTCTATATCACTCAGAAGACCCATCAACCTCAGGACGTGATCCCGAACTGATGTCCCCTCTGCCATCAAGGCGCTCATCACTTTAATAATGGCAAATTATTTGGTAATCTTATTATGTGTACTGAGCTTCTCTTGCAGGCTAGACATGATATCCGAAGATATCTCGATGTCTTCATGCTGATACTGCAAGGTGCTACTTATGGAAGCCATAATAAAGCACATCGCCATCTTGTTAGCATGAATCCATCTATCATATCCAGCCCTCGCATCGGCATAAGATGTGTCAAGTGACATGCTTTATCAAGGACAAATTTGAGGTTGTAATCAGTAAGGACAACATCCGAATTCCTTTTCCAGTCATTATAATTTTCCGAATCAAGATGATACTTTTCAATAATCGAGGCAAGTGGACTAACAATCATGCTTAACAGAACTGAGAATAAATCAAAAAAACTATCATAAATAACATGTTCAAGAGCAAGTAATCAAAACCTTTATAAGAAAACATGCTTTTGAACAAACTGTTTAAAATTTATCATGCAAGCCACGCAGTGTGATCGATTACACAATCAATTTCAAAACTTTTTTATAGGTCATGCAACTCAACAGTCAGAGGTCGCGCTGTGCTGCTATAACTGGCAAATTACACATAAGCAATTACCATGAGCCTGACACCAAAGAGATTAATTGACTTTAATAAACCCACAACGGAGGGGTCATATTGCCATCAATTAAATTCTTACAGCAATCTATAGAGAAGTCTTATCGCGTGAACTGGTAAAATGTGATCCCGCTTGGAATCAAAACAAGTTACTTTACGAAGAGACCGTCTCATGAAGACCATATGTAATCTTAAAAAATTAAATTAATAAAATGCAATTACAATTATCGCTTAGTCATTTTTAATTTTGAAAAAGGTTTTTAACATGGATAATCACGTCTAAAATTCAGATAAGATCTCCAAAATTTGGCATATCAATTTAGACAAGTTCCACATAATAAATAACAAATAAAATCCAAATTAAATAATTAAGCACATAATAAGGCAAATAATTACATCGATTATCCAAAAATAGGATAAAAATAACTAATTCCTAAAACTAAGGAATTCAAATTTAATCTTCCATCTTCTTTCCTTGTAGATGATCTCCAATTAAAATTTTAAATTTAAACCGAATTTAAATTCTAAAATTCAAATTTTGAATTCAAGATTCGGGACATGCTAGCTCGGGCCCGTCTCACCCGCAGCCAAGGCTTTCGAGACACGGCGGAGGCCTGCCGAGGGTCGCAGGCCGCTGCCGAGCACCTGCCTAGGCCTGGCACAGTGCCACGCTCTGCCTCGCGCACCCTCGCCCGGCGCCTGGCCCCTATACTCACCCAATACCGCACATCCCTGCGCCAGCGCGCCTGCGTGCCAGCCCGCTCAGCGAGTGTTGAGGCTGGGCCAGCGACCGCTGGCGCTGTGCCACCCGTTGCTCCTCGCAGGCACCCATCGCCAGCGCCCGTGCGCCTGCCGGGGGGACCCACGGTGATGCCGCGACCTGGTTTCGGCCTTCGTTTGTCCGTCTCATTTTTCGTCTCCCACTCAATTTCATAATTAAATGCAATACATTAAAAAATAAAATAAATCCTAATCTAACACGGTCAACCCCCGTGTGATTACATATTTTAAGCCACAAACCGGGTAATGAAGAACAAAATAAACGAATAAAAGCAGAATAAAATCATATAAGCCACGTAATATCACATATATAATTCTAAAATTAAATCTAGCATCCTTATATCAAATTATGATCACTGACAGATAAATAAGAATTAAATCCAATTCATATAAAAAAATTAAAATCCTGTGACCGGTTCTGATACCAACTGATAGAACCCGTATGAGGGGCTCACGAATTCGTAGGATCCACATGTTTAATTAATTACATGAATAATTAATTTTTATGCACATAGAAGAATATAAAATCGGAAAAATAAATTTTATTCCTTTTCTTAAACAAATCCTCCGCTTGTGGAGAAACCAATTGATTCGTTGGCTATCGAACTCGCAATCTACACCGATTCAAATCTTCTTCTCAATCTCCCACGTACCGACCTTAGGAACTTCTATCATATTCCCAATCTACTTACTAGAATATCGTGTGGGCAAAACTATCTAGTAATTAGGAGAAAAGAAGAACGAAAATCGAAGCTTGAAATGTTTCCTTGATTTTCAAAAATTTGGAGTCTAAAATCTCCAAGGGGGCGCCGATTTCAATGAAAGAGGAGAGAGAAATCGGCTCCTTCTTTATGCTCCTTTTATAGACATTGTGTGCTAGGATTGGGCTTTTAAGGAGAATGAATTAGATCACAAATAATAGAACTATATTCCCACATTTATCTCTTGCAGTTACCAACTATAATTAAAATTAAAATTTGAATTATATTAAAATTAATATGGGCTTGAACAAACCTATAATTTGATTAAATTAATTTCCAACTCACCTTTGGGCCCAATTAAATTTAATTAATTATTTGGTCAACATTAGACTTAAATTAATTAATTTAAATTAATTTGTTCTCCAATTAATTACTCCATGGAAATGCAATAAAGTGCAGTTCTATTATAAATATTTATCGACTCCACTATAGGATAAATATTGAACTCTTCTTGATTCATTTGAATTATGGATGTAACCCTTTTGTCATTAATTAATTGAGTTTGCTGACAGCTCACAATTAATTAATATATTTATTCGTGAGTGATCCGGTTCAGACCATAATTATTACATATGGAATAAATTCCCAACGGTCGGGTTTCTTATGCAATAAACTTTTCTGAACGTCTCATGCGAATTTAATCAACTCGTGTCATAGTGATGCGATTCTGTACGACTGACGGTCGAGCACTTCTGGCTTAACCAATGACTACCCCCAAAGACATCATTATATAGGGTTACGAAAAACCCGCAAGTATTGATGAATCAAAGCGGTGTATATTCAATCACCTATGCTAATGTCATCATCACAGATTAAGAAATGAACTAATTTCCGAGACCTCATTCTAAGTATTAGCACGTTCCGCTTATACATACCGACATCATTCTACAGGCTAAGGTCAGCTCTTGCATCAAATGATATCGCAACTTTTACCGACTAGACTGTCCATGGTTCTGGTCAAGGAATGTGCTTCATCTCGAAATTCTTTTGCCATGTAGCTTAAAAGCCTAAAAGATTCAAAAGGTTGCTTGTTCAAGATAGAACCTCCACATGCTGCATTAAGAAATTACCGCTCGCCAGGCCTCAACCCGTTGACATAGTACTGGATAAGGTCCTGGTCATAGATGTTGTGCTGCGGGCACTTAGCCAACATGAGCTTGAATTTGTTCCAATAGTCAAAGAGTGACTCTCCGGCTCCCATCTGGATGGTGCTTATCATTCTTTTTGCATTCTTGATTCTCGAGACAGGGTAATACTTCTCCAGGAACTTCTGCTGCATTGCTTGCCAAGTCGTGACACTACCTGCAGATAAAGTGTAAAGTCATTCTCGAGCAGTATCTTAAATTAAAAAAAGAAATGATACTAGTCGGATATACTCCCTTTTTGTTGTATCGTTGGTCCTGATTATTCCACAAGACATCTCAAAGTCTTGCAAATACCTTTGCGGATCCTCTCCTGGAAAGTCACTGAACTTGGGCAAGATCTGGATGAAAGAGTGTCTGAGTTACCAATTGTCTGCGATCTCGGACAATGTAATGCCCAAGGGTTTGAGATTGTTGTTGCTGGGGAACATCATCTCCCTGAGTGTTGGCTCTGGAGGTGCGTTCTTGTTTGCTTTTCTGTTTCTGTTTTCCTCCGCCATGCTTGCTGCTTGACTGGCTTCTTGCTCAAGTTGTGCTAGTCTCCTTAGTCTGCCTCTTCTTCGTCTGACGTTTCTTTGGATCAAACCAAACGTCACAGAGTTCTCCTTCAGGGTTAGGTTGAATCATACACCGTAGACAAGACCTGAGTCAATGTGAGAGATAATTTCTAGAAAGCGCAATTCACCGGCAACGGCGTCAATCTGACGGAGCTCAGTTGTTATCACATAGGTCAAATAAAATTTATAATTACCTACACTCTTCACTAGGTTCTGCTAGTGGCAAGCACATGATCGATCCCACATGGAGTTGGTGATGTTCTCTCTCGTTGTTACAATTTGAGATTTTGAATCTGGGTCTTGCCTTGGGCAATAAGTCGTAACCAAGCAGAAAGTAAATACTGAAAAATAAATAACTGCAAAGAAACAGAAAAGATAATCAATAGAGAAAGTAACTTGACTTGGAATTGATTCGTCGGGTCTTGGCTTATGTCTTGATCATTGGTACAAAAATATTCACCGTACTTGCATGTCGTTGGTTAAAGGCAGATGTAAGTCTGTGGTTTTTCACCTCGGCTAATCATTATGACCTGTCACTTAGACATCACAAGGCTCTGGTTCGTCCGCCAACAGACATATCACTATAGCAACCCCTTTTTTTACTCGTCACGTAGTCACCAAGGCCCCACCCAACATACATTTTTGTCCCAGAAGATAAGAGTTACCCACCCCATACCCCCTTACCCAGGCTCTCGACCAAGCCAAGCGTACTCTAGTATACCCAACTAGACATTAGCGGAGCTGCGCAACCACGGGCACTCCATCTCAGACGTCTCGCTCATGACATTTCCATCCACATCACCACACTAATCTCTCTGACTGGCAAGGCGGGATCTACTTGACCATTTGGGCTTCCAGTACTCAGTTGTAATCTCACCTTGCCCAAGATGCTACCGGCCGAATAACACCAAAAGTTTGATCAAGTTGTATAAAAATCAGATCTAGTGCTTTAGGAACATGCAGATACGGTTATGGGTTCATTTAAGCCTCGAATCAACTTATCTTTTCCAGGTCAAGTAAATAAATATAGTTACGCATGCTTAAAGTAAATAACACAAAATAAATAAAGGAAAACATACTTGGAATTAAATACAAAAGAGTAGTGTCAACAAAAGTACCTCTTGGTAGGACAACCCTGACCAAGGCCATAAAAACGTGAGGACAAAATTAAAGGTGGCCGTAGGACTTGTTTTCTTCCTCTCTATCACTCATGGGAATTAAACATGGCCTAAGACTAAAATAATGCAGTGGTCGGCTAGAATTGTCGCACACCCTCCCTCAAATCCGCATACGCTGACCTGCAGCCTGGGTTGAATATAAGAGGCTGAATGGGCCTGGGCCTGTCTCTGGCGGCGGCTTAACGCGTCTAGGGTTGGTGGTGACACTTTCCTTCTAGATCCGCCCATGTATAGAAGATGCTCCCAATCTTCTAGATTTGCGCTGGATGGAAATTGAGATTTTTTTCCTTATTTCGCGCATGGAAAGTCTTGGCCGCCACTCTTTGCAGTATGGAAAGAGAGATTTCTTTCCTAATTTCGCGCATGGAAAATCTTGGCCGTCACTCTTTGCATCTTGCCTCTTGTCTGCTTCACCACCATCTACTGTCTCATTCTTCTTTGTCTTGGCCAAGATGTTTCCCAGTTTTGCTCCAGCAATTGAAGTATGATCTTAGGCAGTACTTTGTCTTGAGCTTCAGCTTGCTCAAGGGATTTCGTGCATGAACTTGCCTCTTTCATAGGATGATCTCCATCTTGATTTGTATCCTGCCACCCATATTTGTGTCCTCCCACACACGACACGATACAAAATACGGGAAAAAGACTTGATCTAGACCTAAAAAGAAGACACAAAAGAGCACGAAAAACGGGCTTGCTGCGTACCATTATTTTTTTATCATTCACAATAAATATTTAATTTTAAATAAAATGGACATTATTCAATTTTCACCATATCTAGTTTATTTATTAATCATCCATTAACTTTCACCACATTTAACTCTTTTATTAATCCATCAATAATTTTTATTTTACTTATAACACACATATTTAATTTAAAAAAAATACTAATATATGAATCTTATTTCCTAACAACACATTCAACTCATTCTTTAAAATTCATATATAGAGTCCTCAAAAAACTTGATTAGCCTGAAAATGGGCGAGTATGGACTGTGAATGAGGCATGATTGATTTTCGGGCTAGCTCGACCCAATACAAAATAATTTCGAGCTCGGACAACATGATACAATCATATGATTTTACATCAAAAAAATACTTTAAACATATATTAACCATTAAAATATACAATTACATCATTTTATTTTATACTAAATCAACTAATCATTATTCAAACTAAGTAATATACGCTTAATATACATAAAGTATGTTCTTATTATCCGTTTGGACAATCAACTAGAAGTTAATTGTTTTTCTTACATAATCATACAAAACACTTAATATTTTAATCCTTACATATATTCTATTTGGTGAGTATCTTTCTCAATTAAAAATATATTTTATATTTTATAAATCCATATTGATCCACTAACAATACATAATTTTATGTGTACTGCACCAAATCACATAATAGTTTGGATTATATAATAAAAAGTGATGGAAATTCATTGTCAAGCTAGGCAATTAAATTGGACATCACTCAATTTTTGTTTAAAAGAAAATTAGTTTGTTCCACTTCGAAATTCGACGAGATTTCAATATTTTATAAAATATATAAATTTATTTGATATTAAATTATTTATTAAGTGGATCACATTGAAGATATTAAAATTAAGAAAAATATTGAAAGTGAAACATAATAATTTATTAAAAATTTATATAAATAATAATTGTATAACTTCTATAATACTGTTAAACATTATATAAATTTTAAGTTGTTTTCAGATAAATTTATATAAATAATAATTGTATAACTTCAAACTCATTTAATATTTTTTAATAAACTTATTTATTTATATCTTGAATATTACAAAGTACACATTCATAAAATATAATAGTATAAAATTTTTTAATAGTAAATGTTTATTTAAATATTTTACACAATCTAAAAAATATTTTTCAATTTTATGTACTCGTATTATCAATGTCGATTGAAGAGTAAAGCCATTAATTATGTGAAATTTTGTATGATAAAATCGTGATCGTCCCAAAAATAATTATACAACTCGATCTAATCACAAACTATTCGTTTATAATCAAATCATTATGATAAAACTCGCTTTATCAATAGACTGTATAAATCCTCATAGATATGCACTTTTGAATTTTATATACTCGAGCTCGTCTTAAACTCAATAAAAAAATTATTCTGGTACTCATTCTCGTCCAATAAATTAATTGTTTATGTCTCAAACCCGTAAAATAATACTACATGTTAATTATTCGAGTTCGTGTATTTATATACATGTATCCGATTCAATTCATATACACATGTCTCAATCAGTTAATTCTCATTTTAAACACGTATGATAATATGTACTATAAATTTAAATATTATAAATATAAATTATCAAAGAAAATAAAAATTATATATAAACATTTATACAATATACCCAATTTTTATTTGTATTTAGTGCAAATGTGCTTATCTCAGATGAAATTCATTCATAATCTAATTAAAAATTAAATTTGTACACTCTAACTCGTGATTTGTTTCCTGTTAGTATATAGTCATGAATTAAAAATTTTCATTTTGTGTAATTATTTTTTCCTTATTTCTTTGTAGATAGTTTCCTTATTTCCTTATTCCTGTTAGTACACTCTAACTCGTGATTTGTTTTCCTTATAAAAAAGAAAAAAAAATGAATAATTATCAAAATATACATATCAAATTACTATAGCAATTTTCTCATTTTTTGTGATAATAATATGTGTTGAATATAGACTGGCAATTTCCATCTATGAATGGATATTTGAAAATAAATAATCAAAAATTAAATTTACTAAAAACAATTATACGTAACTATTATTAAGATATATGTAACTATTATTAAGATATATGAATATAGATTAAAATATTTATATTTATAATTATATACTAATCTTAATTGGAATTATTAAGTTTTAGTTGGAAATGCGTAAAAACTTAGTTGATGGGAGATTTTATGCGTGATATATGTTGATGAGAATTTTATTTTCTCTTTGTGTAACGGTTTAGTATAATGTTGTGTTTAACTTTTTTTAATGCTATTGAAAATTAATTGTATTATTATTATATTTATTTAATTCTACAAATAGAAAGTGAAATTAAATAATATAAATTTGAAGTTACATAAAATGGTATTCTGTAACTATTTTATATATATATATGAGATGGTTGAAATGAGATACGATTCTAGTGAGAATTAGAAACTAATCTCATCCACTTACTCCTTATAGATCTAAGATTATAATTAATTATCTAAATAATAAGATAAGGTTAAACTTCTCAAATTGCTTTTATTCTATTCCTATAATTAAGGGATTTCATTATGTTGCCATACAAGAATTACTTTTAATTATTCAATGTTTATTTTTTAAAATTCAAAATATTTCAGTTATTTTATAATATAAGGCCGGCTCATGTGTTGAATTTTGCTATCTATTATTAATATAAATGATATGGTTAATTTGTGACTAAGTTTAATAAAAAAATTGTGCTTTTACAATTATATTGTCATGCATTTTAATTTATCGAGTGATTCTTTTTTCTATCTTTTTTTATAATATTATTGTTTTTGATTATATTAATTTGCTTTTTTATTAATACATAATGCTAAAAATTGTTCTTTTACAATCATATTGTCATGAATTTTAATTTGAAAGAAACGTTTTTTATATCTATATAATAGATTACATCATAACCATTTATTGTAATTAAATTAATGGATGAGATGAGTTCTTAGTTCTAGTTCTCATAATAACTCACATATATATATATATATATAGATTATGTAACGATTTAGCTACCATAATTGTAATACCCCGCTCTTTGTTAGAACTATCTCGTAGTAGATAATTC
>JAPKLX010003932.1:0-2500 GCA_026898415.1 Leonotis leonurus | reverse complement strand
ATCGATTTTAAAATGTTGAAAAGACGGCACGGACAAGGCACTTCATGTCAGACGTAAGTACACGTTTGCTTCCGTTTCATAGTATGTGTAAAAGGTTGGAGATAATGGATACACCGGAGTGCGTTGAACACCCTTAAGGAACGAACAACCTACAGGGTCGGGAACGGCGTCCGAAGGGAGAAGGCGCCGCGGCACAGCGCGCATGGTACGAGACTGTGGTGCGCCAATTAAGCCTCACAGATGGACCACGGCGCTCCTGGAACAGCTTTGGCGCGCACGCCGAGATGGCCTCACAGTCGTGCCATGGCGTGCGTTGGGATAGCCTTACAGTCGTGCCATGGCGCTCATGGCACAATTGAAGATTAGGGGTGGAGGACAAATCTAAGAAGATATCTCCATACCTTTCTCGAAAACTATGGTTTCTGTGGCGAAAATGGACGCACAAAAATAGATCTCAAAAGATCTATCCAGAGATTTCAACATGCAGGCACTTCCAAGCTCAGATTCATCACAAGCCTCAGAACAGATCTCTGGATCTAAGGCTTGAGAGGGTAAATCTAGTGTAGTATCTGATAGTGAATGTTTCTCAACACAAATCCAGTAGGGATCCATGCTCATCACGGCGGTGGAAGGTAGAAATCACATTCTAGGGTTTAGAAGAGAAGATGAATCAAAGAAGAAGAATGAGTCAATACAGAGACTATGCGTAGAGAGAGATATGGGCGGGTAGAGAGTGAATAGATTAGGAGGGTTAGGGTTCAATTTGTTTAGTTTTAAGTGGGTTGTGTTAACATTAAACTTAACCGAAAAAAAGAAAAGAAATGAGACATATATGTTGGGACACCCCTAAATGGTAAGTGGGACATCTCACTCCAGACAGGGGGATTAAAGTAATATTCAAATTTCACTATTAGAGCATGTGCAATTGGTGGACTCTTGTCCATGCGGCGATTAGGCCCTCCTCGTTTCGCTTCGGCTCTATTGAAAAGTAGGAATTTCTAAGTAATTTTGTCAACCAACGCATCTTAGACCGAATTAACTAAAGTAACCAGCACTTAAATATAAATTAAGGATGTTCTTCCATAATTTAGTGCTTAGCTTTAACGCCATTGACAAGCTAGGTTTGGTAATACTCATTTTTAAAAAAATTGGGCCCAACTAAACATACTTTCAGCCTTTACCTTTTATCTGTTATTTATATTTTGCTTCCTTTTGTTTTTGTTTTTGTTTTTATTTTTATTCTCATTTTCGTGTTTTTTCCACAAATTTTCTTTACATTAATTTCGTGCCAAATTTAGACTTTCGACTATTATTTTGATTTGATAAATTTTCTAAAATAATTATTTCATTGAATATATTAAATAATAAAATTAACAAAATATATTTTTCCATTTATGATAATCATATTTTTTAAATTTTGTTTACATAGAAACAAAACCAAACAAATATGATAAATAATATAAAAGTTAATTAATTGATTAAAAGATTTAAATATAAAGTGGGATCCATGTATAGTATAAACACCATAATATAAGAACTTCATCATTACAATTTTTTAAAATGAGTTATAGTATGTACCGTGTGGCATACTAATTAAGAACTCAGTCCCATCAATCTTATACATTTCATTCAAAACTAAAATACATTATTAAAATATATGTCAGGACAAAATATGAAGAAAAAAAAGGTGATGGAGGAAATGAGTATTTCTATTTCTTTATATTTATTACCACCCATATTATTTATATACATAAAAGGTCTCAAATTTTGTTTGAGGTAGAGGTGTTTGCATTTACGCTTTAAACTAAATCTCTGATTCACAGTTTTGAAAATTTAGAATTGGAACTGAACTGTTATCATGATAGTTTATGGTTTAGAATTGAACCATATAGAGAGGTTACAGTTACGTTTCAAACAGTCAGTTATGTTTCCAAACTGTCCAAAAAAATTAGTAATTATATATTTGAAAATTTTGAATTTCTAATTACTTTTATAATACATATCATAATTTAAATTTTGAGATTTTCATTAATCTTCTATTTGTTAATTTTAAAATTGTAGTGATTACAAAAAAAAATATTGATCTATAATTCTCTGAAATTATGGAGTATCATTGGTTTTCAATTTCAAAATTCAAAATTTAAATTAATTTTATTTTATTATTAATGTATTTTTATGAATCATATATTAAAAAATACTTTTTATAATATATGAAATAAATTGAATTAGTTAAAGTTTCGAACCATCAGTTTACGGTTTCATATTTTTAGAACCATAATCAAATCGTTCTCTACATATATAATTACGATTCAGAATCGAACTGTCAAGTATGGTTATAGTTTTCGGAATTGCGGATTATGATTCTTCCTTTAAACACCTCTGCTTCGATGCATGCCAAGTAGGATATATAAGTGGTGGGTGATCCATGCATAGCATATTAAAGCCAATTAATCTTGGGGAAAAGACGGGCCGGTCCATTATGACCAAATATTGGGCAAAA
>JAPKLX010001725.1:0-14656 GCA_026898415.1 Leonotis leonurus | reverse complement strand
TTTCGTCCTTGTTCCATTACCCCATTTCTATCCCAAATTCTTTACTCCCTTCCAAAGTCACGGTTTCCCCGACTTCGCTATCCTTAGCGGAGGGCGGGCGTGACATCATCATTGCTGGATCTTGGGTCATCAGATCCTGTATGTACTTCCCTTGATTAACAAATATACCATCAGGTAGCTGCTTAACCTGCAAACCTAGAAAGAAATTCATTTCGCCCATCATGGACATTTGATACTTATTTTTCATTAGGTCAACAAACTTATCACATAGATAACTAGATTGAGATCCGAAAATGATATTATCAACGTAAATTTGTACTAAAAGGATATGCTCTTTGACTTTGATAATGAATAAAGTTTTATCAGCCGAGCCTCTTCGAAAACCTGACTCCAGTAGAAAGGTTGACAACGTCTCATACCACACTCTTGAAGCTTGTTTCAAACCATATACTATCTTTGCCAATCTATAGACTTTCTGTTTTGGATCTCCTTCAAATCCAGATGGTTGCTCTACATAAACTTCTTTTTCCAAAATGCCATTTAAGAAGGCGATCTTGACATCCATCTGATATACTTTAAATCTTTTGTAAGCTACATATGCCAAGAACAATCTGATGGCTTCGAATCTGGCAACTGGGGCAAATGTCTGATCGAAGTCTATGCCCTCTTGCTAGTTGTATCATTTAGCGACTAATCTGGCTTTGTTTCTTACGACTTTGCCGTTCTCATCTCGTTTGTTCTTGAATACCCATTTAACACCTATTACTCCTTGGTATTTAGGTTGATCTACGAGATACCACACTTGATTTCTCTTAAAGTCGTTGAACTCCTCTTGCATAGCTATTATCCAATCTGCATCCTGTAGTGCTTCATATGCATCAGCTGGCTTAATATGAGATAAGTAGCAACTTAGAAGTGCATTCTCTCCATGCATCCTTCTGCGCCTAAACATCTCCTCTTCTGATATCTCAGGTTCACGTTCTTCTGTTGGTTCCTCAAATTCTGGATTTGTTGTTGAAGTTGCTTGGAAAGGATTTTCAACTTCATTTTCTAGGTTAGTATCTAGATTGGTGTTGATCTCGTTGGACACTTCAGGTTGACTCTGAGCATGTTCGCTTTTTCTCGAACTGGTCTGTCCTGATCAGGTTCAATGTGAGTTGTTCCCCTTTGCTGTGTGTTGGTTTCAGCTACGGGTTGAACGTCAATTTCTTCATCTCTAAGTGGGCTCCAGATCAGAATGTCTTCGAGTGATATATTTCTCGAGCTTCTAGTAGTGATCTAATTGTGAACGTGTTCTTCACCTATTTCCTTGTATTCAAAAATAGATTCATCAAATACAATATTAGGTGTTACTTCCACAATATGAATCTTCTTATTGTAAACCCTATGCTAACATCAGAATATCCTACAAATATTCCATGGTCAGGTTTGCTATCAAAGGTTTTCAATTGAGATTTCCATTATTATGAATGTAACACGTGCAACCAAAACTATGAAAATACTTAATCCTTAGTTTTCAGTTGTTCCAGATCTCATATGGAGTTTTTCCATGTCTGAAAGTGATAATCGATCTATTCTATGTGTAACACGCTGTGATGATTGCTTCTGCCCAAAATTTCTTTGGCAGGTTGGTCTCATTTAGCATGGTGCGTGCTGCTTCCTTTAGTGATATGTTCCGCTTTTCTACAACTCCATTTTGTTGAGGTGTTCTTGCGGCTGATGTTTGATGTGTGATGCACATTTGGTTGCAATATTATTCAATTTTCTGATTTAGAAACTCCATGCCATGATCTGTTCTAATAGTCATGATAGTGGTCTCCTTTTGTTGGGTGACCTTGTTGAAGAAATCAGGCAGCTTCTCCAACGTTTCCTTTTTCTTAAACAAAAAGATAACCCACGTAAATCTTGAATAATCATCAATAATAACCAAAGTATACTTTCTACCGTTGATACATAATGGCGTTACTGGTCCAAATAAGTCTAGATGTAGTAGTTCCAGTATTTTGGTAGATGAATGAGCTGGTTTGCTAGAAAATGATGACTTGGTATGCTTTCCAGCTTGGCAAGCTTCGCAAATATGATCCTTATCATATACTTGATCTGGTAATACTTTGACTAGCTTTTCTCTTGCAATCTTGTTAATTGATTTGAATTTCAGATGGCTAAGTCGCTTGTGCCATAACCAGCTTATCTATGAAATTGTCTTAGTGACCAAGCATGTCTCAATCTGGTTTGTCCATTCCACAATATATAACTTGTGCTGCAATTTACCAGTAAGAAGAGTTTCATCTCCTTCCTGATTCTTCACAAAACAGTTGTTAGCATCAAAAATAATTTGATTCCCATTAGAACAAAATTGACTAACATAAAATAAGTTATGACTATGACCTTCAACATTACCATATCCTCTGGTATAACCTTTTGAGTTACAACCAAAGGTTACTTGTGGACCTTGTCTCTCAACATAGTTAGATAGCAGGTTCTTGTCACATGTCATATGCTTTGAATATCCACTATCAATGATCCAGATTGATCTTTTTGCTACTTGACTTATTCTTGAGGTTCTTCCATCCTGCAATCACGTAGATTTAACAACCCTTTCAATGATTGGGTGTTTGGTTAGTAGCAAATGTTTATTTTGGAACCCAAATCAATTTAGTGTTAGGAACACAAATATAACAAGTGGTCTATCTCCCTGAGTCATCTGTTCTTGAGATGGCTTTGGAGACAGATGCATGATTCATTTTTGTGTTGTCCACATTGATCTTGTTCTTCCTAGCTAATGGTGTTTTGTTAGGAGCCTTCTGGTTTTGGTTATATGTTCTGACATAATGAGCAGGTTTGCCTTTTATCTGGTAATACTGTTTGTCTCCTACTTCCTTCACCATCATCTTCTGGGGTTGATTCTTATCGTTTTTCAGATTGACAACTTGATCTGGTATCTTTTGTCTTTCAACCACAAACTTTGATGCCTTTGATTTTCCAGTGTATCCCAATCTAGCAGTCGATCTGTCTTTGTTTTGCATTTCAACAATCATGCCAACTCGTTCGCTGCTCTTGTTGATTATGCTCATGTTCTCTCTTGTCATTTGTAGTTTCTCCTCAAACTTCCTTTCTGGTTATCAAGTCTTTGACCTTTGAGTTGAGTGAGTAGATCTACTTATCTTTTGCTTTGATTTGTTATTGGAGATCCTTCTTTTTTTAGAGAATTTTGTATTAGCTTCACTGAGTATCCTAACTGATTCATTCAACTTGTTATTTTCTTTAATGACATCTTGGAATAACTTTTTTTAACTCTTGTCGCTCTTGAGCATTTCATTGATCTCTTCCAAAGAGACTTTAACTTCATCTTCATTACAAGAATCATATACATGTTTGTTATATGAAATGGAAACACGTGAATTTACCTCATTCTGATGAAGGCCATTGTTGATTCTCATGTAACATTCATCCCAATCATATTCTTGTTCATGTTCATGTGCATAGAATGCTTCATCATTCTCTGAAAAATGACTTGAGTTGCTTGAGTCTTCTTCAGCTAGCATAGCCTTGCGTTGAGCTTTAAGTTTACAATCTCTCTTTGCTCTTAACTCTTCTCTCTGAATTTTTGATAAGTCGGGGCAATCTATCTTGAAGTGACCTGTAATGCCACAACCATAACAAGCATAGTCAGTAGAATTAATAGATTTATTAGAACTCTTTTTGATCTCTATGCTTCTGGTAGTGAATTTTTTTGTTCTCATTATAGAACCTTCGGTACTTTCTCAATCTGGTCTCTAGTTTCTCAAGTCTCTTTGCAATCATGGAAAATTCCTTCAGCATCTTATCTTGAGAACCTCTTTCTTTAGCTGCAGGTACATCTAGTTCCTCTGTAGTAGTCTTAGCTTTGAAAGCTACATCCTTCTCTTTCTTGGAGCTACTTTCTTCTTTCTTGTTAGATGAGTGATCTGATCCATGAATTTTCTTCATATCACACACATGACCAGCTAAGTGATCAAACAATGCTTCAGTAGTGTGGATGTTGAAATCAACTCTTAGTGGTTGCATGGCTGCGTAGAATTCCTAGCTAGGTGGTAGTGCTCTGATGACTTTGAGATTCTCATCTCTCTGAGTGTACTTATCTTTCTTGAAAGCAGATACCTCTAGTAGAATTTCAATGAACCTGGTCTTCATTTGATCAATAGTTTCTCCAGGTCTCATCTTGAATTCATCGAACTTGTTGCAGGCCATCGAAAGCTTATTTTTCGATCATTGTTTCCGATCCAAGGCTCTAGATCACGCAGTGCTTCCCTCATTTCCTTAGTTGTATCCAAATCTTGAATTTTCGCTAGATGAACTCCTTTGACTGTGCTGGAGATGATTCCTTTAGCAAAATCATCCAGATTGGCTTCACGTTGTAATGACTCTAGTATCAGCTGTACATGATTTTTCTTCATAGATGGCTAATGGTTCTTCTTCTATCACTTTCCACATCAGGCAGTGATGGGCTTTCAAACATATCTTGATTTTGAAGCTCTATTCTCTGTATCCTTAGATAGAGAATTCATCACCCTCCTTAATAACAGAAGATTCCATAGTGACAGATAATATGCTCGTGAATGGAAATATGTTTTCCTAGATCTATTCAAGTTCACCACGCATGTATTAACCCTGTGAAACAGAAACAATGGTTAGTTGAACCACTGCTCTGATACCAATTGTTGGTCCCAAAAGAGCAAGGTTTGGTGTATGGGGGGAGGGGAATACACCAAATACAAACTTTTCAGTTTACTTGACAAATTAACTAGATAGATTATGCTTTCTCGAAGGGAGATTGCTAAGGTTGACAGACCAGGTTCACTCACCAAGTTCACTAGTGATCTGTCCAGATAAAGTCTCTCTTGTGAGTTACACAAAGAAGTTAGCTAGAGTGATCTTGTTATCTATCAAAGTGTAGCGTGCGAAATATGATGGATTTAATCTGTTTCTCTTCTTAGAAAACCTTTGTAAACCTTAGCCAAATATATTAGAGATTGATTAAATCAATGCAAGTTTGTATGCAAGTGCTGGGTTAGTGAATAAACAACTGAAAGTAAATACGTAAAGTAAAGAACACAATTGTTTTTACGTGGTTCGGGAAAACCCTTACGTCCACGAATTATATATTTCACTATGATATGACAATGACAATTATATATGTACGAATGCGATTTCGGCACGTCTCTACTGCGTACTTTTGTATTCAGCCCTGCATGTATTTATAAATGTGCAGGTTGAGCTGTGATGAAAAGAGGAGTGCTAATCGAAGGTTTTGTCGAACTCATCTAGTAGTCATCACTCTTGGGGGTTTGCATGTCTTCATACATGTAAAATTAGAAATTGATCCAATTTCCGCTACAGACACTCAAATTAGTATTCAATATGACCTTATGAACTGTGAACTATGTATTTTGATATCGGTTATCTAGTACGACTTTCAGGTTATAAGTTATTCTCTTTCGAAGCATTTATCAGATATTCATCTTCGTTGGAAAGACTTAATAACACATAAGGTTCGAGAAGACAAAACCACAAGAACAACCTAAAGAAGGGTGAAAATGCTTAAGAAGGAATCGAGAAAAAGCCAAAGAAAAATGAGATGATAGAAAGGTAGTGGATAGCTCCACTATAGAGCCATGAACTTAAGTATATGGATCTATATAGTAAAGAAATATTTTAGCCTATAATTCGAATCTCAACCACACAGAAACTTAGTAATTTTGTGTCCAGATGAGGGAGTGTACGAAAGTGTCCAGATGATTTCTGATGAGACTAGAGCAAAAATGAAGAGACAACAAGAAGAAAAGAGGAAGAGCAGATAGATACATCTTTTCACATCCTTTACTATCTGTAATTCTTACATTTTGGAATCTGTAACCCTTTTGCTCTATATATATGAACATTCTTTGGGTTTCTAATGACAAAATCTTTTTGTCCAGAACATATACAACTGCTATTAATCGTTATAATCTAATAACGAAAACATTAACTATCTGGCTCTTAAACCAGATCATTCTCAAGCTTAATAGGATGATATTGTAAAGTGTGGTTTCGACATCATCAAAAAAGGGGGAAATTATTGGGAACCCCGAAGTATTTTGGTTTTGATGATGATCTCTCGAAACACACTTAGTCTTTATAGCTTTAATTAGAGTTAAATTGTTCTACATGTTAACAGATCACTACGCATAAAGTGAATTCTGATAGAGAACATGTTATGAGATGACTTAGCATGTAAATGAGTTATTCCTATAGAAGTCATTTCTATAATTGTCCAGGAAGAAGACCAAGACATCTCTTCAAAGAGAAGAAATCGATCTGCTATGACACTCACCGACCAGATCACCGACCAGATCGATGATCATATCGAAGCACCAGATCAATAGAGTCATCAAACCACCAGATGACATCATCCTACACATCATATCCATTTGCCACGTCAATATTGAAGTCCATCCACTAAGGTTTGGAAGGAGAATCCATGATTGACACGAGGAAGGAAAGTAATCGTTAGCGATCTACTTTCCATACTTAGAGGATTGAGTCAACGTTTCTACAAGGCAAGAACAGATATGATGGGCATCATTGATTGGCAATCTACAATCAATCCCACGTCAATCAACAACGGCTAGAATTTCAAATTCAAAGCCTATATATATTTGGAGTTCAAAGTCTGGAGAAGATAGATGCTACATCGATCAAACACTCTCAAGCAATCAATCTCAACATCAGACTCAAGACTTCAAACTGTTCGTGATTCTAAATCACATCAACCCAACCTCGATTCAAGTCTGTCTTATCGAGAGAAAGGAGATCACCCTACTAGCTAGTAGTTTTCTAGTCGTAACGTAGAGGTAATCTGTTGTAAAGGGACACGACCCTCATTCGTGCATAAGTCTTAACCAGATTGTGTTTGAGACTTGTGACTCGTTCTCCACGAGTATAAAGAAGAAGAGTATCAAAGTAGTGGATAATCTGGTCTAGCTTTGATCAGATCGTGGACGTAGGGATTTCCCGAACCACGTTAAACAACTGTGTCATTTACCTTTCTGCATATTTATTTTCAGTTGTTTATTTATTCTAACTCCTCACACTTCCATATAGATTGCATCTCAATCAACCTGCTTTAACAAATTGATTAATCATTAAAGTTTTCTATATAAGAGCACCAACTAAGTCCACCATATTTCCGCACACACACTCAATACTTAGAAAGTAATAATATCACTCTTATTATTGTCTAAATATTTACACTAGAGAGCAATCCGTTTGGATTGACCTGCTATCGATCTGTCTATCGATCTGGTCAGTCATCTGCCGAGCAATTTCTTGTTTAAGAATAGCTTGAACTCTCTAATAATCAACCAAGTAAACTGAAAAGTTTGTATTTGGTGTATTCCCCCCCTCCCCCCATACACCAAACTTTGCTCTTTCGGGACCAACAAGTGGTATCAGAGCAGTGGTTCATAAGACCATTGTTTTGTTTCACAAGGTTAATACCTACGTGGTCAACTTGAATAGATCTAGGAAAACCTACTTTCATTCACGTGCATACTATTTGCTATGGAATCTTCTGTTGTTAGGGCTTGTGAAGAATTCTCCATCCAATGATATAGAGAATGGAAAGTAATTGAAGAAGGTCCACTGGAGATCACTGAAGAAAAGACCGTAACTACTTCAACTGGAGTAACTACACAGATAGTTCCTAAAGATCCAAGAAAATATACTTCAGAGGAACATCGCGAAGCCAATCTGGATGACTTTGCTAAAGGAATCATATCTACCACAGTCAAAGGCGTACATCTGGCCAAAATCCAAGATCTGGATACTGCCAAAGAGATGTGGGAAGCCTTAAGAGACTTGTGTCTAGGCTCTGAAGTCATGATTGAAAACAAGCTATCACTTGCCTGCAATAAATATGATGAATTCAAAATGAAACCAGGCAAGACCATTGAGCAAATGAAAATGAGATTCACTGGAATCTTACTTGAGATATCAGCATTCAATAAGAACAAATATACTCAAAGAGAGAAAAACATGAAAGTTCTCAGAGCACTTCCACCTAGCTGGGAGAGATATACGCTGCAATGCAACCACTTCGTGCTGACTTCAATGAACTCTCTACAGAAGCTGTATTTGATCATCTTGAAGGCCATGAATGTGACATTCAAAGAATTCATGGATCATATCATCTGTTCAAAAAGGCAGAAAGCGGCTCAAAGAAGGACAAAGAAGTAGCCTCAAAGCGAAGAGCAAAACAGATGAACCTTCTGAATCTACTTCACCAGATGAAGAGAAGGGCTATGACAAACTGCTAAAAGAGTTTGCAATGATTGCTAAACGTATGGACAAGATGGAGATCAGATCGAAGAAATTCAGACGTTTCTACAATGATAACAAAAACAAATTCTATAAGAAACGCGACAATGATCGATCTGATAGCAAGGATGAGTCAAAACAACAAATAGGTTAATCCTCAAAAATATCTAACTCAACAGATTATACCTTCTTTGGTTGTGGTAGAACATGTCACTTCAAAACAGATTGTCCTGATCTGTCCAAAAGTCAAAGAGAAGAGTTAAGAGCAAAAAGAGATCGAAAGCTCAAATATGAACGCAAGGCCATGCTAGCTGAAGAAGATTGAAGCAGCTCAAGCCATTTCTCAGATAGCACATCAGAGAATGATGAAGCATTCTATGCTAATGAAGAAGAAAGCTGGGATGAATGCTATATGGGACTAGACAACGGCCTGGATGAAGTCAAGGTAAATTCTTGCAATACCAACTCCTCAAATGATAATGATCTGGAACAGGAAATAGAAGATCAATCTGAATACTCATGGGAAGAAGTTAATGAGATGTTCAAGAGCTATTCGAGCATCAAGAGACTGTTTAGAGAAGTTGTGGAAGAAAATGATAGGCTGAAGAAAATCTGAACAGATATTGAACACAGCAAACATCCAATTCGTTGCCAAAATAACTGATCTGGAAGAATAGATCAAAGGAAGAGATAAAGAGATTCACTCACTAAACTCAAAGGTTAAAGATCTCATCACAAGAAACAATGTTGCCGAAGAAAGAATAAGGAAAGGCAAAGAAATGATCTACAAAAGTGATGAACGTGCAAAATTGCTAATTAGTCTGCAACAAAAGGGCACATCTGGATTAGGATATCCAGGTCACTCAGAAAAGCCTTCGGGAACTACAAGCTTCGTACCAGAGAGAAAGTAAATACCAGATCAAGTATTAGATATTAAGAACAAGAATGGTCGTCCACAGAAGTTGATGATAAAAGAAACAGGGTACAGACAATACCACCAAACAAAGGGTCAACCAGCTCACTACACTGAAGCAGATTATGTGCAGAAAAAGAATGTCAACAGGACATTACCCAACAAAAATGTCAACAGGACAAAGAATGTCAACGGGACATTACCCATTAAGAAAGGATTGAAGAATGATGGAATAGAAAGATACCATCCATCTGAATTTCATTCCCTATCTAGAGTTCATAATGATGGGAACATTATTACTTGCTATATATCTGTTCCTAACCCAAAAATGTTCTGGATTCAAAAGGGAACATTTGCTGATAACCAAGAAGAAACATTATTACTTGCTAAGTTTAACTAATTGCAGGATCAGAAGACTGCAAGAAGAAACAAGATAGCAAGAGGAATAATCTGGATAATTGATAGTGGATGTTCGAAGCACATGACATGCAACAAGAACTTACTATCAGATTGCATTGAACAACCAGGACCACAGGTCACCTTTGGATGTAACTCAAAAGGATACACTAGAGGATATGGAAATGTAAAGGTTGGCAAGACTACTATCTCAAATGTATCATATGTTGAGGGTCTTAGCCACAATCTATTTTCGGTTAGTCAATTCTGTGCAAGTGGAAATCAGATCGTCTTTGATACTAACAACTGCTTTGTGAAGAACAAGGAAGGAGATGAGATACTCCTTACCGGAAAATTGCAGGACAGGTTATATATTGTCCAGTGGACAAACCAGATCGAGACCTGCTTAGTTACTAAAACTGTATCAGAAACAAGCAGGCTATGGCCCAAGAGATTGAGTCATCTAAACATCAAATCAATCAACAAGCTTGCAAAAGAGAAACTGGTGGAAGGCCTACCAGATCAAGTCTATGATAAAGATCATATATGTAATGCTTGTCAAGCTGGAAAGCAGACCAGATCATCCTTTACAAGTAAAACAGCTCACTCAACATCAAGAACACTGGAGCTTTTGCATCTGGATCTGTTTGGACCAGTTAAACCACTAAGCATAAATGGGAGAAAATACACCTTAGTAATCATAGATGACTACTCAAGGTTCACTTGGGTCATCTTTTTGTTAAAGAAGAAAGAGACATTAGCCAAATTGCCCGATTTTCTACACAAGATCACCAAACAGAAGGAGATGAATATAGCTACTATCAGAACAGATCGAGGAACAGAATTTCTAAATCAAAAGATTGAAGCACACTGCAATAAGATGGGAATCACTCATCAAACTTCAGCTGCTAGAACACCTCAACAAAATGGAGTTGTTGAAAGACGAAACAGATCACTAAAAGAAGTAGCCCGTACTATGCTAAATGCTACCAATCTACCCAAGAAATTCTGGGCAGAAGCCATTTACACAGCCTGCTACACTCAGAACAGATCATCAATTACACTCAGACATGGAAAGTCACCATACGAGATCTGGAACAATAGAAGACCTAAGATCTCTTACTTTCGCACTTTCGGTTGTTTGTGTTACATACATAATAATGGGAAATCTCAATTGAAGACTTTTGATAGTAAAACTGATCCTGGAATATTTTTAGGATATTCTGATGTCAGTAAAGCCTATCGAGTCTACAATAAGAACTCTCATATTGTGGAGGTAACACCTCATGTTGTTTTTGATGAGTCTATTGTTGAGTACAGGTCACCAGATGATAAACAGATAGAAAAACAGATTACAAGAAAGATGAATGAGATGTTACTAGAAGATATTCTAATCTGGAACTCAAAAAGTGATGATGAAATGGATGAAAACAGATCACCACCTGAAAAACAATGAAACAGTCATTGCAGATGATGATCAACCTAAAAACCCCAATCCAGAAGTAGAAGCAGATGACAATCCATTCCAAGCTTCATCAATAACACACCCTGAATTTGAGGAACCAACAGATCAATCTGATCTTGAGATATCTGATGAAGAGATGACTAAGAGAAGGAGATGGATACAAGATCATCCACCAGAACAGATTGGTGGGAACCCATCAGATCGTGTGAAGACCAGAAGAATGCATGGAGAAAGTGCCTTGTTAAGCTGCTATCTATCTCGCATTGAACCATCTGATGCTCATGAAGCATTACAAGATGCAGATTGGATAACAACAATGTAAGAAGAACTTAATGAGTTCAAAAGAAATGAGGTCTGGTATCTCGTGAACAGACCCAAACACCAAGGAATAATAGGTGTAAAATGGGTGTTCAAAAATAAACGTGATGAGAATGGCGAAGTAGTCAGAAACAAAGCCAGATTAGTAGCTAAAGGCTATAATCAACAAGAAGGCATTGATTTTGATGAAACATTTGCACCCGTAGCCAGACTAGAAGCAATAAGGTTGTCAAAAGTGCTTTTCTAAATGTTCAAGGTATACGAGATGGATGTCAAAAGTGCTTTTCTAAATGGTATCCTTGAAGAAGAAGTATATGTGGAGCAGCCACCTGGATTCGAGGAAGCAGATCCAAACCAAAAAGTATACAGACTGACAAAAGTAATCTATGTTATAAAAGAAGCTCCTAGAGCTTGGTACGAAACATTGTCCCCATTTCTACTAGAATCTGGATTCAGAAGAGGATCGGTTGATAATACCTTGTTCATCATCAAAGTCAAAGAGAATATCATTTTAGTACAGATCTATGTAGATGATATCATATTTGGATCTCAATCTACTTATCTATGCGATAAATTTGCTGAACTTATGAAAAATAAGTTGTAATAATAAAATATAAATTTTATTAATAATCGAGAACCGAAGATTACAATGCTTGGAGATACAATGGAACAAACTAAATAAGTCGAGTCGAGGAAAGCCCTCTTTCCGCAAGACGAGATACGCCCCGACTAGTGCTCACGGTCCGGCGTTTCGTCCCCAAAGATAAAACGACTTCGTCCTTTAGAGTAGTAGCACCACAAACTGTAAAGGCCCCGGCGAACTTGACTAGGGAGAGAACCGAACAAACTATGAAGTGCCTAAAGCTAATATGAGATGAAAGAATATAGAGGAGGAATGAGAGCAAATTGCTTTGGTGTATGTAAAATGAACTCCCAAGCCTCTTATATATAGCCTCATGGGGGATATCCAAGAGTCATGCCATAAAGCATGAACGACAGCTTAGCAACTCTTTAGTTGCACCACCATTATGCCAAGCCATAATAGCATATAAATGTCTATAGGCAAACCAATAGCCGTGCATGCAAAAAGCCATGCGTTGGTGGATTTAAAGCCATGACAGGCTTTACACAGAATGGGCTCACGCAAGGCTTTTCACTCATGAAATAGCTTGCTCCAAAATTGTCAAGTCACAGGCCTACCATTTCAGCCCAACTTCCAAAAAACCTCTAAAAGGTTTTTCAATGGGCCTAAAAGCCTTTAACCCAAAACATTCCAAAATCTTTGCACCAAACATTTATCACTCACCGAGAAATTCGATTTTGGAAAAAACCTCATTTTAATTCTCAAAGAATTAAGTATTTGCCTGCCAAATTAATTAAGAACCCTACAAGTCCAAAATCAATTTCCAACAAACCCACATGAGTGGAAATGCAAATGCATGAATGCAGACACAAGCTCAATTCTCGTGAGGCAGTACCGCATTTGGAAATGTAACTTGTGGTTTTGAACCTTCCATAGTTAACCCCATCGGGCATACCGGCAGACTAGTGGACGCGATGCCTTGAACTATTCCTCCTTAGTGTATACCGAGTCAATGGTATTAACACAATACCACCTCGACCTCATCAGTTCTCACGTTTGGGTCCGTTTCGGCCATGGACACCCTCTTTGGATTCATAAGTGACTATTCATAAGAAACGGCCCCACTTCTCACTTATATAGGTGACTCTTATTGAGTATCTTGCCATACTCCTATACCAAGAATCATTAAAAGTCTAAAGACTTATCCTCACCACATTGCAAGTCTTCAACACTCATTTGCTTTCTAGGGAAGGGCCGAGTGTTACAACACGGACTCATATAACTTAGTTTTCCCATTGAACCAAGTTCTTGGGATCTCCAGTCATCATGGTTGGGTTACCATTATACTCATCCTTAAGATGTGGATTTTAATCCCATTCCCTCTAGCAATTTAACCATTTGATCACGATTCAAGCCTTTAGTTTACGGATCCGCTATGTTATCTATTGATCTCACGTAATCAACTGAGATAACACCACTCGTGATCAATTCTCTAACGGTATTGTGACGACGTCTTATGTGTCGAGATTTACCGTTATGTGCTCGTCCGATAGCAGCTTGGCTATCACAATGTACCACCACAGACGGCACGGGTTTCTTCCAACATGGAATATCTTCTAGGAAATTCTGAAGCCACTCAGCTTCTTCTCCCGCTTTATCCAAAGCTATAAACTCAGATTTCATGGTGGACCGAGCTATACACGTCTATTTCGTTGATTTCCAAGAAATAGCACCACCCCCCACAACGAAGACATATCCACTCATCGAGAACGAATCTCTCGAGTCAGATATCCAATTTGCATCACAATATCCTTCAAGGACAGGGAGATATCTCGAGTAATGCAAACCAAAATTAAGAGTATACTTCAAGTATCTCAAAACTCTCGTCAGAGCTTTCCAATGTTCCTTGCTTGGATTACTCGTGAACCTACTCAACTTATTAACCGAACAAGCTAGATCTGGTCTAGTGCAGTTTGTGATATACATCAAACTACCTATAATCCTAGCATCGCCCTTGTTCTTACTCAAGTATACGTTGAGCTCTAAAGGAGTCTTAGCCGGCAGGCTATCATAAGCATTGAATTTCTTTAGCACTTTCTCAACGTAGTGAGATTGTGTTAAAGCAATTCCATCGGATGTTCTTAAAATTCTTATCCCAAGAATCACATCCGCCAACCCCAAATCAACCATTTTGAAGTTTCTCTTTAACATTCGTTTCGTATCAACGATAACCTGATTATTACTTCCCATAATCAGCATGTCATCTACATAAAGACACACAATAACAAAGACGTTAGGCGAGCCTTTAATGTAAACACATTTATCACACTCGTTGATTTTGAAACTGAAAGTGTATCAACTACTCTAAGTAAACGTTGCGGAAGCTAAATAAGAACACACGAGATAATTTTGCGTAGGTTGTGTTAATAAACAACCTACACGGCAGCCTTACGGCCAAAAAGAATAATCAAAATAAGTGTTGTGTTGCTACAATGTTTAGCACCACACAACATCAACACTTCTTACAAAAACACTAAACGTATGACCTTACAAGGATAAAGATCATACACACTAAACTACGAATTTAATCTGCAAAGGTATATCTCTAACTGAAAACTATACAAGTATTTATAGAGATAGCTCA
>JAPKLX010000543.1:57014-101445 GCA_026898415.1 Leonotis leonurus | reverse complement strand
TGTTGAGGGAAGAATGACTCAAGCATAAAGCTTATCTTTGTTGAATGACGCAGGCTGCTTCTTTTTACTTCAATTCCAGGAGAGCTCCCTTTCACAAATAAAATCATTTTGGCCTCCTTTGCCAACAGATCGTACAAGATCCTGCTCCAGTTGACTGGCAGATTAAGAACCACGGCGGCCAATATCCTGAACTTCTCGGGGGTCACCTGGTCATAGGTTCCATTGTGATTTAAGAAAATCCTCTGTACGAATTCAAAAATGATTCTGAACTCTGGCGCGAGAAGTGCACGGACAAACATCCTGTTGGTGTAGTGGATAGGGACTATCATGACCATATCCACAGCTTCTTGCAGCTGTTCTGCAGTGATCTCTCCAAGGTCAAGTCCCTCATCCTTCACCTTGTACGCAGCGTTGATGATGTTGATGACATTGTAAGGTGTGTTGCTTACTGTATTTCCTTTACTCACCCTGATGGTGGCCTCATCTCCACCTCTCTCTCCCTGCCACGAGAGGTAGAAGGCAGCAACTTCCTTGGGTAGGAAGTGCACAGGGTGTGAGGATATTATCTTGTGGAAACCTACAATGAACATAGCAGTATAGATGTGAGCACTATCCTTCCATCAGTGAAGTATAAGTGCCACAAGAACAGTTTATGCAGTTCTATGTAATTTACAGATATCACATACAAGAGAAAAGATACAGAGTAAAGACATTTAGACATTAGAATACGAATTAAAAGGGAAACATGAAACCTTTGCACTGACGAACGAGATCAAATGCCTTCTCCAGTTTATGAAACCCGAAGGTATCAAGAACCGCAAAAAGGTCTTGGTGAATATAAGGTTTCAGATAGGTTGCTTGTTCCAGAAAAACAGACGATTTGGGAGCCATTTTTGCTAAAAAGAGAGAATTTTGCAAGAGAGAATTTTGGGAGGCAGAGAATTTGCTAAGTGTTTGAAAAAGGTTTGTAAGCGTAAGTGATACACGAACCGCCTTATCAGTCTATATACGTGAAAGAGAAGATAAACAAGGTAATAAATTATTGAGAAATCCTTCCCTTTTTACAGCTTTCCCGCCTTTCCATGTACTAGGTTTTCTACCCATAGTCGCCTCTCCTTTTCGTATGATGCACGCGCTATGATCGAACGGTTATGAGATGGCGCGTTATTTTTGATGCAATCTTTTATCTCCCTTTTTCTAGATTTGGTAGATATTTTTCTCGATCACGTCTCCCAATTACTGCATGCAATCATCAAAAATAGATGATTTTGAAATCTAATGTCAGAATATAGATAATTAGTCGCCTTATATAGTTGACCTTTCCCCCTTAACCAAGCAAATGGAATAATAATTAATAATAAATATTAATCCACGTGTCATTGGGTAATCTGGTTGAGGTCAATCTGGTTGAGCGTCTGTTAATCACTTTCTGTTCATGATATCTCTTATCTTTCTGGTTGAAGCTTTTCTGGTTCAACTTTCTGTTAAAGTTTAACTAACTTCACTTTGAGACTTGCTGGTTTGAGACTCTCTGGTTTAGCTTTCTGCCTTTGAGACTTGCTGGTTTTGAGACTCTCTGGTTTAGCTTTCTATCTCTGTTCAAACTGGTTGCCTTTTAGTAACTCCTGGTTGGAATTTTATTTAATCTGTATTGACATGTGTGTTAGTGATCTGGTGTTGGTTCCCTGTAGGAATTTCTAGTGATTTGGATCTTATCACTCTGGACCATGATGATCTGTTTTTGATTCCCTGTAGGATTTTATCAATCTGGATCATAATGATCTGGTTTAGATCAATCTGGTTTAGATCAATCTGGTTCTATCCTCAAGATTTAAGAGTCCTAGCTTTCCACAAAGCATCTTAAATCTTTCTTCTGGTAATGCCTTAGTGAGGATATCTGCTCTCTGAACTTCAGTATGTATCTTCTCAATCTGCACATGTTTTCTTTCAACATGATCTCTTATGAAGTGATGTCTTACGTCAACATGTTTGCATCTGGTGTGCAACACTGGGTTCTGTGTAATTGCTATAGCACTTGAGCTGTCACAGAAAATTGGTATTTCCTTGACATCAATCTCATAGTCTTTAAGCTGTTGTCTTAACCACAGTATTTGTGCACAACAACTTCCAGCTGCCATATATTCTGCCTCTGTAGTTGAAGTGGCAACTGATGTCTGTTTCTTTGAGAACCAAGAAATCAGTTTATTCCCTAAAAACTGACATGTACCAGATGTTGACTTTCTGTCCAGTTTACATCCAGCATAGTCTGAATCAGTATATCCAGATAGCTCAAAATTGTCTTCACATGGATACCATAATCCTATATGGGCTGTTCCCTTTAGATATCTTAGTATCTTCTTAGCTGCTTCCATGTGAGACTCTTTGGGATTTGCTTGATATCTAGCGCATACTCCTACTGCATAGGTAATGTCAGGTCGACTTGCAGTTAGATAGAGTAGTGAACCTATGATCCCTCTGTATTGTGTAACATTTGCTGGTTTTCCTTCAGGATCTGGACCAATTTTCCCATTGGTCTGCATTGGGATTTTCACTAGATTACTATCTTTTAATCCAAACTTGGCTAGCAGATCGTTGATATATTTTGTCTGATTGATAAAGATACCATCTGGTAGCTGCTTGACCTGCAATCCTAAAAAGAAACTCATTTCTCCCATCATGGACATTTGATACTTATTTTTCATAAGTTCAGCAAATTTGTCACATAGATAGGTGGATTGAGATCCAAAGATAATATCATCTACATAGATCTGGACTAAGAGAATGTGTTCTTTGACTTTGATAACGAACAAGGTCTTATCAACAGATCCTCTTTTGAATCCAGATTCTAGTAGGAAAGTTGATAAGGTCTCATACCAAGCTCTAGGGGCTTGTTTTAGACCATAGACTGCTTTAGCTAGTCTGTATACTTTCTGATCTGGATCTGCCTCTTCAAATCCAGGTGGCTGTTCCACATATACTTCTTCTTCAAGGATGCCATTTAGGAAGGCACTTTTGACATCCATCTGGTACACCTTGAATCGTTTGTGAGCAGCATATGCAAGAAATAGCCTTATTGCTTCTAATCTGGCTACTGGTGCGAATGTTTCATCAAAATCAATGCCTTCTTGTTGATTATAGCCTTTGGCTACCAATCTGGCTTTGTTTCTGACTACTTCACCATTCTCATCCCGTTTGTTTTTGAACACCCACTTTACACCTATTACGCCTTGGTGTTTGGGTCTGTCCACGAGATACCAGACTTCATTTCTTTTGAACTCATTGAGTTCTTCTTGCATTGCTGTTATCCAATCTGCATCTTGAAGTGCTTCATAAGCATTAGAAGGCTCCATGCGAGAGAGGTAACAGCTCAACAGCGCACTTTCTCCATGCATTCTTCTAGTCTTCACACGATCTGATGGGTTCCCAACGATCTGTTCTGGTGGATGATCTTGTATCCATCTTCTTCTCCTGGTCATTTCTTCATCAGATAACTCAGGATCAGGTTGATCTGTTGGTTCCTCAAATTCAGGGTGTGCTGTTGACGTAGCATGAAATGGATTCTCATCTGGGCTTTCTTCTGGATGTTGATCATCATTTGTGGTAATTGTATCATTGACTTCTGTTGATGATCTGTTCTCATCCAGGTTAGGTAGCAATATTCCCCCTTGCTGTATGATCTCTTCAGCAACAGGTTGAGTGATAGTTTCTTCATCCTCACTCCTAGAATTCCAGATAAGAACATCTTCTAGTAAAAGATCATTCATCCTTCTGGTTGTCACCTGATTGTCTGTCTGCTTCTCATCTGGTGATCTGTACTCAGTAATAGACTCATCAAATAAAACATGAGGTGTTACTTCCACAATATGAGAGTTCTTATTGTAAACTCGATAGGCTTTGCTGACATCAGAATATCCTAAGAATATTCCAGGGTCGGTTTTGCTATCAAAAGTTTTCAACTGAGTTTTCCCATTATTGTGTATGTAACATAAACAGCCAAAAGTTCTAAAATAGGAAATCTTAGGCTTTTTGTTGTTCCATATTTCATATGGAGTCTTTCCATGTCTGAGTGTGATGGATGATCTGTTTTGAGTATAGCAGGCTGTGTATATAGCTTCTGCCCAGAATTTCTTCGGTAGATTTGTAGCATTAAGCATCGTGCGAGCTGCTTCTTTGAGTGATCTATTTCTTCTCTCAACTACTCCATTCTGTTGAGGAGTTCGAGCAGCAGATGTTTGATGAGTGATTCCCGTCTTGTTGCAATATGCTTCAATCTTCTGGTTGAGAAATTCTGTTCTTCGATCTGTTCTGATAGAGGTTATACTCATCTCTTTCTGTTTAGTGATTTTGTGTAGAAAGTCAGGGAGCTTGTCTAGAGTCTCTTTCTTTTTCAACAGAAAGATGACCCAAGTGAATCTTGAGTAATCATCTATGATTACCAAAGTGTACTTTCTCCCATTGATACTTAGTGGTTTGACTGGTCCAAACAGATCAAGGTGTAACAGCTCTAGTGTCCTTGATGTTGAGTGAGCTGTTTTGCTTGTAAAGGATGATCTGGTCTGCTTTCCAGCTTGACAGGCATCACATATATGATTTTTATCATACACCTGATCTGGTAGTCCTTCTACTAACCTTTCCTTGGCAATCCTGTTGATTGATTTGAAATTAAGATGGCTTAATCTCTTATGCCATAACCAGCTTGTTTCTGATACAGTCTTAGTGACTAAGCAGGTCTCGATCTGGTTTGTCCACTGGACAATATATAACCTATCCTGCAATTTACCGGTAAGGAGTATTTCATCTCCTTCCTTATTCTTCACCAGACAGTTGTTAGTATCAAAAACAATTTGATTACCATTAGCACAGAATTGACTTACCGAAAACAGATTATGGCTAAGACCCTAAACGTATGAGACATTAGAGATTGTGGTCTTGCCAACAGTAATGTTTCCATACCCTCTGGTATATCCTTTTGAATTACATCCAAAAGTGACCTGTGGGCCTGGTTTCTCTATGTAATCTGTCAGTAGGTTCTTGTCACAAGTCATGTGTTTTGAACAACCACTATCTATAATCCAGATAGTTCCTCTTGCTATCTTACTCCTTCTTGCAGTTCTTTGATCCTGCAATTAATCACACTTAGCTACCCTTTCAACGTTTGGGTGCTTGATTATTAGCAAACAATCCTTTTTGAATCCAGAATATTCTAGGGTTAGGAACAGCAATATAGCAGGTAATGATGTTTCCCTCATTATCTGCTTTAGATACAGAGTGTATTTCAGATGGATGAAATCTCTCTATCTTATCATTCTTCAATCCTTTCTTAACTGGTGCTGTCCTGTTGACATTATTGTTTGGTGGTGTCCTGTTGACCCTTTTGTTGTAAACCTGATCTGGTTGTGTGTAGTAGGCTGGTTGTCCTTTTGATTGATGGTATTGCTTGTTGTCAGTCTGTTTTATGACCATCTTTTGAGGAAGATTTTTCTTGTTTTTCAAGTCTATCACTTGATCTGGTATTCTCTTCCTTTCTGGTACGAATCTTATAGTTCCTGAAGATTTTTCTGAGTGACCTGGATATCCCAATCCAGATTTTCCCTTTTGTTGCAGATTGATTAGCAGCTTGGCACGCTCATCACTCTTGTAGATCATTTCTTTTCCTTTCTTGATCTTCTCTTCAGCAACGTTGTATCTAGAGATTAGATCCTTAATTTTTGAATTAAGAGAGTGAATCTCACTGTCTTTGCTCTTGATCTGTTCTTCCAGATCGGCAACTTTGGCAACAAATTTAGTATTTGCTGTGCTTAAGATCTGCTCAACTTTCTTCAATCTGTCATTCTCTTCAACAACTTCTTTAAACAGTCTTTTGATGCTTGAGTAGCTTTTGAACATCTCATCTATTTCATTCCATGAATATTCTGCTTGATCTTCACTTTCCTGTTCAAGATTATTTCCATTATCTGAGGAATTTGAGTAGCAAGAATTTACCTCAACTTCATCTAGACCGTTGTCTAAGCCTACATAGCATTCATTCCAGCTTTCTTCGTCGTCAGCAATGAAAGCCTCATCATTTTCTGATGAACTGTCTGAAAAATGACTTGAGCTGCTTGAGTTCTGTTCAGCTATCATGGCTTTGCGCTCATTTTTAAGCTTTCAATCTCTTTTAGCTCTTAGTTCTTCTCTTTGGCCTCTGGACAGATTAGGGCAATCTGTTTTGAAATGACCTGTTCTGCCACATTCAAAACAAGTGTAATCTGTAGAGCTAGAGGTCTTTGTTGGTTTAGTAGTCTGCTGTTTAGATTCATTTTTGTCATCAGATCGATCATTATCATACTTCCTGTTGAAGTTCCTCTTATTATCTTTGTAGAAGCGTCTGTACTTCTTCGATCTGGTTTCCATCTTGTCCATTCGTTTAGCTATCATTGCAAATTCTTTTAAGAGTTTGTCATACCCTTTCTCTTCATCTGGAGTAACAGACTCAGAAGGATCATCTGGTTTGCTCTTCGCTTTGAAGGCTACCTCTTTGTCCTTTTTTGAATTGCTTTCTGCCTTTTTGGACAGATGATCTGGTCCTCGAATTCTTTGAATGTCACATTCATGACCTTCGAGGTGATCAAATAAGGCTTCAGTAGACAGATCATTGAAGTCTGCTCTTAGGGGTTGCATTGCAGCGTAGATCTCCCAGCTTGGTGGAAGTGCTCTAAGAACTTTCATGTTCTTCTCCCTTTGAGTATACTTATTCTTTTTGAACGCAGATATCTCTAGAAGAATTCCAGTGAATCTCATCTTCATCTGTTCTATTGTCTCGCCTGGTTTCATTTTGAATTCATCATATTTGTTGCAGGCTAGAGACAGTTTGTTCTCAATCATCACTTCAGATCCAAGCGCCAGGTCTCTCAAGGCTTCCCACATCTCTTTGGCTGTATCAAGATCTTGGATCTTGGCCAGATGTACGCCTTTGACCGTACTGGAAATGATCCCTTTGGCAAAATCATCGAGATTTGCCTCTCTTCTTTCTTCAGAGGTATATTTTCTGGGATCCTTTAGGACAGTTTCTTTGACTGCTCCTGTATCTGTGATACGAGTGGTCTCTTCTGTGATTGCCAATGGCCCTTCTTCGATTACTTTCCACATCAGGCAGTGATGGGCTTTGAGACACATTTTGATTCTGAAACTCCATTCTCTATATCCTTGGATAGAGAATTCTTCGCAAGCCCTGATTACAGATGATTCCATAACAGATAGTATGCACGTGTATGAAAAAGGTTTTCCTAGATCTATTCAAGTAGACCACGCAGGTTTTAACCTTGTGAAACAAAACAATGGTCAGTTTGAACCACTGCTCTGATACCACTTGTTGGTCCCGAAAGAGCAAGGTTTGGTGTATGGGGGGGGGGAATACACCAAATGCTAACTTTTCAGTTTACTTGACAATTTATATGAGAGCTCAAGCTATTCTGTATAAGAAATTGCTTGGAATGACTGACCAGATCGATATACAGATCAGTATCTGGTTTCGTCCAAACAGATTACTCTCAAGTGTAAACACTTAACAGATAATAAGAGTGATCTTATTACCTCTTGAGTGTGGAGTGAGTGCGGAATAATGGTGGATTAATGATTGCTCTTGTTTAGAAAACATTAAGGAATTAGTCAGATCGATTAAGCAGATTGATTGAGAATGCAGCTTATATGATTGTGCAGAAGGTTAGGATAATAAACAACAGATAATAAGAATGCAGAAAAGTAAAGCACACGATGTTTAACGTGGTTCGGGAAAACCCTACGTCCACGATCTGGTCAAACCTAGACCAGATTATCCACTACTAGGATACTCTGCTTCTTTATACTCGTGGAGAACGAGTCACAAGTACCAATCACAACTAGAGTGATACTTATGCACGAATAAAGGGTCGTGTCCCTTTACAACAGATTACCTCTACGTTACCACTAGAAAACTACTAGCTAGCAGGGTGATCTCCTTTCACTCGACAAGACAGACTTGAATCGAGGTGGTTGGTGTGATGTAGAATCACAGGATGTTGAAGCTCTAAGTCTGGAATGCAGAGTGCTTGAAGGATAATTGCAGTATATTTCGTGCGTATTCTCTCTTCTTCCAGATTGTTGACTTCAACTATATAGGCATTGAATATTGAAATTCTAGCCGTTGTTGATTGGCGTGACATAGATGGTATATTGCCAATCAATGATTTTCATCATATCTGTTCTTGCCATATAAGAAAGGTTGACTCAATCTTTGATTTATGGAAATCAGATTGTTAACGGTCTCCTTCCTTATGTGTTTTAATCGTAGATCAACTTTCCAAACCCTGTTGGATGGACCTTGATCTTGACGTGGCAAGTGTATATGATGTGTAGGATGATGTCAGATAATGACTTGATGACTCAATCGCTCTGGTTCATCGCTGTAATCATCGATCTGGTCATCGATCTGGTCATCGATCTGGTCGCTGTCTGTTACAGCAGATCGATTCCTCTGAGCGTGAAATCTTGACCTTCATCCTATTCTAAGTTGAGAATGACTTCTATAGGAATATATCCTTTACATTTTAAGTCATCTCCTAATCTGTTCCAAAACAGAAATCACTTAATCGATAGTGATCTGGTTTTACACGGGGAACAGTTCAAACAAACAGACCAGCTAAGTGTGTTTCGAGAGACCATCATCAACACTAATCTTAGGGTTCCCAACACATCTCTACAGCCTGCTATACACAGAACAGATCTGTAGTTACCATCAGACATGGGAAGACACCATACGAAGTCTGGAACAATAGAAAGCCCAGGATTCATTATTTACGCACTTTTGGCTGTTTGTGTTACATCCATAATAATAGGAAATCTCAGTTGAAAACCTTTGATAGTAAAGCTGACCCAGGAATATTCTTAGGATATTCTGATGTTAGTAAAGCTTATAGGGTTTACAACAAGAAGACTCATATTGTGGAGGTAACACCTCATATTGTCTTTGATGAATCTTTTGTCATTGACAGAGAGTTAAGTGATGATCATACACAAGGCCAGAACAAGGATAAGAGAACAGAAGGAATTATGCTAGAAGATATTCTAATCTGGAATGCAACAGATGATAACGATATTGATGTTCCATCTAATGCTGAAGCAATAAGCTCACAGCAAGGGGGAACAGAACATATCATTCTGGACCTTGACAGATCAATAGCTCCACCAGAAGGTAATCAACCAGAAGAATCAAGAGATACAAATGGTTGGAACAATAATCAAGAAATTGAAGAACCAGATGTTGACAATCCTTTTCAAACATCTCATCCAGAATTTGAGGAGATATCAGAAGAAGAAATGACCAGTAGAAGGAGATGGATACAGGACAATCATCCTCCTGAACAGATTGTTGGGAACCCAGGTGATAGAGTAAGAACCAGAAGAATGCATGGAGAAAGTGCACTTCTCAGTTGCTACCTATCACGTGTTGAACCCTCTGATACTTATGAAGCACTCAAAGATGCAGACTGGGTCATTGCTATGCAAGAAGAACTCAATGAGTTTAAGAGAAACCAAGTCTGGTACATGGTAGACAGACCAAAACATCAGGGAGTAATAGGTGTCAAATGGGTATTCAAGAATAAACGAGATGAGAACGGAGAAGTAGTCAGAAACAAAGCTAGACTTGTTGCAAAGGGATACAGTCAACAGGAAGGTATCGACTTTGACGAGACCTTTGCACCGGTTGCCAGATTGGAAGCAATCAGACTATTCCTCGCATATGCAGCTTACAAGAGATTCAAAGTATACCAGATGGATGTTAAAAGTGCATTCCTAAATGGTATACTTGAGGAAGAAGTCTATGTTGAGCAACCACCTGGTTTTGAAGAAGGAAATCCTGACCAGAAAGTATATAGATTAGCTAATGCTGTCTATGGATTGAAACAGGCACCCAGAGCGTGGTATGAAACACTATCAACATTTCTGCTGGAATCAGGTTTCAAGAGAGGTTCTGTTGACAAAACACTGTTTGTCATTAAAGTCAAAGAACATATCCTTTTGGTCCAGATATATGTAGACGACATAATTTTTGGATCTCAATCTCCCCACTTATGTGATAAATTTGCTGAACTAATGAAGAACAAATATCAAATGTCCATGATGGGCGAGATGAATTTCTTTTTAGGTTTGCAGGTAAAACAGCTACCAGATGGTATCTTTGTAAACCAAGCAAAGTACATTAACGATCTGGTCAACAAGTTTGGAGTTAAAGACAGCAAGCCAGCCAAGATTCCAATACAGACAAATGGAAAGATAGATCCAGATCCAGAAGGCAAACCAGCACCTATAACAAAATACAGAGGCATAATTGGCTCACTATTATACCTTACTGCAAGTCGACCAGATATCACGTTTGTAGTAGGAGTATGTGCCAGATATCAAGCCAATCCCAAAGAATCACATATGGAAGCTGTCAAAAAGATACTTAGATATCTTAAAGGAACAGCTCACGTTGGTCTCTGGTATCCACCTGACGATAACTTTGAACTAACAGGCTATTCTGACTCAGATTATGCAGGATGCAAACTGGACAGAAAGTCTACCTCTGGCACATGTCAGTTCCTAGGAAACAAGTTGATATCTTGGTTTTCAAAGAAACAGACATCCGTTGCTACATCAACTACAGAAGCAGAATATATGGCTGTTGGAAGCTGTTGTGCACAAATCCTATGGTTGAAACAGCAACTAAGGGACTATGAGATCGAAGTAAAAGAGATACCAATATTCTGTGACAGTTCAAGTGCAATAGCTATAACACAGAATCCAGTACTTCATACAAGGTGCAAACATGTTGATGTGAGACATCATTTTATTAGAGATCATGTGGAGAGAAAGCATATCCAGATTGAAAAGATCCATACAGATATCCAACATGCTGACATCTTGACTAAAGCTCTACCAGAAGAAAGATTTAAGATGCTATGTGGAAAGCTTGGATTACTAAGTCTGGATGATAGAACAGTAGATGACACCAGAATGTTAACAGCAGATGATCACCAGAATGTTAACAGTAGATGATCACCAGAATGTTAACAGGGGATGGTCACCAGAATGTTAACAGCAGATGGTCACCAGAATGTTGACAGCAGAAGATCACCAGAGTGACAGAATGTCAAGAAGGAAATAAAGATTTCACGTGTCATAACGTACTCAAATTAGAGTACCACGTGGAAATTATTTCTTAAATACAAAGTCAAGGGGGAACTTTTTGAGGAAATTGCAGTGGCCTAGATAAAAGACGTCACTTCCCATAATCAACCTCCGAGATTACAGTCTGAAAAGTTATTTCTTTACCTAGATTTTCTAAATCTTCTATATTTGTGATGATTAGCACAAGTTTGGGAACTGGGATCGAGAAAATCCCTGCAAGAAATAGAAAAAGGGAAGTTGCCGAAAAGATTGAGATACGCACACGCTCGCCTACAAACCCTAGGATCTAGAGCGTATATCACACGCAAGGAAAGGTGGCAAAACAAAGACTAAAGCGGGAAAACCTAAAAAGGGAGATACTCATCCAAACCTTCATTTTCTATGCTTTTCATCTGTGCCGTTGATTGTTTTGTTATATATATGCGATATACATAACTGGACTGTTCATCTTCACTTCATCGCACTGAGCACTACTCTTCCTAAGCACTTAAGGATTTTACAACTTGATTTCTCTGCAAATTTTCCCAAAACACCTTACGTTTGATCATGGCACCACAAACTTCTCTATTCCTTCAACATGGTACCAAGGTTCAGAAGTTTCTTTCACCTGAACCCTATGCTGTGTTTGATACTCATGGATTTCGTAGACTTGAAGATATTTTTGCTATGGTTACACGCTGCAAAGGTTTTTAGTTTAAATAAATCTTTCCTATGTCTGCAATTTGCTCGAAGTATTACTTGCTTATGAACTGTTTAATATGCCCTGCCTTTCTAATTTACTGTTTATGTGTGAACATTCATACTTGTTCATATAAACTGATGGATATACATTTGCCCTGTATATTTTTTTGTTAGGATTCTACAACATTGTTACCTCACACCCCAATATGTTTTTGGCAAAACAAGTGGCCACATTCTATCTGACATGGCAAAATGATAAACATAGTTTTGAAGCAAATGTGTTGATGCCAATCGGTGATAGAACTAGCAAAACACCATACAATGTTATCTCAATGATCAACCAAGCATACCGATTGAAAGATGAAGGAATGATGTTGGATGAGATTACTTCTGAACAACTTCAAACCGCAGTGGAAATGGTTATGGTGGTACCCATCTCGTACACTGGGAGGATGTTCCAACGAGCTCTTCTTCAACCTGGGTTCAAAGTGCTGTTTGAACTGGTTCAGAAAATCTTTCTTAACCACAGTGGCTTGTATGGCCAAGTAGGGGTGAGCAAACCCGAATCCAAAACGCCAACCGAACCGAACCGATCCAATAAGGGCTTATTGGATTGGATACAAACATGTTTTGGATCGGATCGGTTGAGAAATTTGAAATCCAATAACTATTGGATTGGATTCGGGTTTGCTCTATTGGATTGGATTTCACCCGACCCGATCCAATAAGAATATTAATAATTTAAATTATATTTTATATAATTAAATCTAATATATAAAATATATTTTATATTTATTAATTTGTGTTTAAAATCTAATTTCTAAACCTAACCTAATTACTCAACACTTACACCGCAATGCGTCAAACCTCAAACCTCAAACCCGCACCCACTGACTTGTTTCATGTTGGATTTTATCGTTTCATTTTGGTGATTAGTGATTGTTGTTGGATATTATCGAAATGCTTAATTTTTCGTTGTTTTAGGCATGTTATAACTTAAAACGGGTTTGCAATTCACATTTTAGGGATAAACAGTTATTGGATCGGTTTGACCCGAAAACCGATCCAAAACCAATATTTTTATTGGATCGGATTGGATTGGATTTGAAATGTTATTGGATTGGATCGGATTGAATTTTTTTTTATTGGATCCTTATTGGTTTGAGTCTATTGGATCGGATTGGACCCGACCCGATCCAATACTCACCCCTATGGCCAAGTGACACCAGAGAAATTCAGGATTCTCACCGCCGTTGTTCTAAATCTCAGAGTCAACTGGAGTCGCATTCTTTTCGATTTAATGTCTAAGGAAGCCAAATTGGTAACCTATACCAAGGATAACAGAGGGAAAGGAGTGTCGGTGGAAGTAAGGAGAAATCTACGCCATGCTACCAAAATCAGTACAATGGTAGAAAGATTCTTCAAGCAACAAGTCTGGGAAGATGCTGTGGAGTACAACACAAGTCTCACCATACCCAAGGACCAACATCAACTCGAAATGTCCATGGGATTGAATTTAGCATTCTTCAACAGGACTCTGGATGAAGTACATCGTGCAGTTCTACTTGAAATGGGAAGTTCTAATCCCACCTGGATGCCACCTACCAAGGGAGCTGAAAAACAGAAGAAAGGGTTGAATGAAAAGCTAGCTCGTAAACCTTCAACAAAGAGAGGAAGTTCTGTTGAGACAGAAACTTCTGCCTCTCAGCCCAAGCAGAAGAGGCGTAGATTGAGGAAAGTCGAGTCCTCATCACCACCAGAAGAAGCAACAGAACAACCTGAACAAACAGCTGAAATTGCATCAGAACATGGAGAGGAGGCATCAACAGTACCAATAGAGACACCACTACATGAACCAGAAATAAGCCACAACCCAAACCAAGAGAGAGATTTTTCTCCAGCCAGAACACTCACTCCCTCACCAAAAAGAATGGAGAAAATTAGTGAGGATGAAGAGGAAGGAGAGTCAGCTGATGAGGAGGACGAAAGGAAACGACAAGCAGAAAGTGTCATAAACCTGCTGGAGAATGAGGCAGAACATTCTGTACGTCAAGAGTTTCCTGACATTCACCTGCTTCCAGAGAGTTTGGGAGTAGCAAGACGCGTCAAATTCTACTTGCTGGTCAAGAACAGCGAGTATTATATTTTTGATGCATTGCTCCAGATTAAATCAATTGATGAGTTAAAGAAGGAAGAAGCGACATTACTAAGTCTACTTCAAGTCACCACTGTTCAAGAGGTTAGAGCAGAATACAAGCAACTCATTTCTGGGCTCATGAAACATGAGGCAGAAATTTTGAAGATCGATCTGGGGACAACCCACCAAGATGCCCAGATGGAAGAACCTGCCTCAACAGAACAACAACCACCACCAGCAGCAGAACAACCTAAGCAACCCACCAAGAAAACACCAATCATCAACCTTGACTCTGGTGATGATGAACCAGTCGGACAGAACATTGGCGGCGAGCCAAGCAATGACATATACACACAAGGAGCTGCACAGAAGCTGCAGAAACATGTCAATTTCTACACCATGGAAGAGCTTCTGGAAAGAGAACCCAACACTTTCAATAACTATCAACTGGACAATCTGATCACTCTTCGAGTTGAAGATCAGATGACTGATATATGCAACACACTTCAAGAGAAGGCAACCCAGATACTGATTTCAATAAACATCAGAAAGACTACGTCAACGACATGGATGAAGACATACGAAGGAAGCTCCGAACAGTCAGGAAGGAGCTTGATAAAAAGATAGATGACGATCGCCTGCAGAATGAAGCAGAACAGGCCAAGCTCACTCTTCGTCTAAACGACATAGAAGAGAAAAATCAGAAGACAACTGCTCTTGTCGCTGATCTTTTGACCAAACAACAAGAAACAATTAGTGCTGCCGTCGAAAAGAAAGGAATTCAACTTGCTGCTCAGTTAAAGGAAGATACTGACTTATCCATCCATTCTCAATTCGCCCAATTTGAAAATGAGAAATTTGTGGAGCTGATGCAGAAACATCAAATGGCAGTCCTGAATGACCTTCTGTATCCCAACCCAGAAGAGTTCGAGCAACAGAGCACTCGTCTTACTGCAGTTGAAGAACTTCAAGAGACATATGACAAAACATTGTCTACACTGAACAGCAGGCTCGAGCAGAAACTGGACGCCTCCAACCAGACAATCAACTTTCTGCTTGGGTTCAAAGCAGAAGCTGAAGAGAAATTTGAGAAAATGACTGAAGAGATTGCCTCACTTCGCACACTCATCACTACCCTCCTTGATGATGTCGAAAAGGGGGAAATCTCAGGAGGAAAAGGTAGCAGCAAGAGTGTGAGGACAGAAGAGGTTGAAGTTGAAACAGAAACACCAGCACCGGAAGTTGAAACAGAAACACCAGCACCGGCTCAACCCAGGCCTACCACACCACCGAGGCCAGACCCCACCCTACTTGGAACAGAGCCAACTCAACAAGCACCTCAGATCCCCAGCGACAAAGGAAAGAAACCAATTGACGAGGGTGATCAGATAGCTGAATTGCTACTGTTCGGAGTGAATATGGAACAAGCCTATGATCCTCTGTTCAGAGCCCAATTCTACAAAGAGCAAGCAGAAAGAGAGAGAAAGCTAGCTGCTCAGGAGGACAAGGAAAAATCATTCCAAACACCCTTCTCCTCACCTTCCTCTACAGAACGCTCACAACAACAGTCATCCCAATCAACCACTCAATCAAAGAAGAAAAGGAAGAAACCATTCTCATGGAATCTATCCTTACAGAAGAAGACCCCTAATGATGCATGGGTTCCAGAGGGTGACCAAAATGACTGGGAAAAGGTCAAGCAAGGCTTCATTTTGAACAGATACTTTTTGAAGGAGCCTACATACTTAGAATCTACACCGGATGAAGATTTTATTCGATATCTGGAGAACTTCAGCGATCAGAGCTTGATACAGAGGATCAGAACAGCTACATCTGATGCCAAAATTCAACTCAAGGCTCCAGACAAAGAATTCATGGTGTGCCCAACAATACCAGGCAGCAACATCCCTGATAAGACATACATTTTGAACTACATTAACCAGTTGGCCAAAATTAAAGGTTACAAAATCGACAATCACGACCCGAACTATGCCAGAGTAAGGGATGGGATTTACGAGAGCATTCAATTAGTCTCTGATGCACAAAGGGAAAAGATGAAGAAAGGCGGAGCAGCCAGATGGTTCTCTTAGATAGATCTTATTTCTTATCTTCTGTTTTGCTCTCTGCTATTTCTGTGTCCACCTGTACTTATCGATTCAGATATCTATTGATGTGGAGTTTTCTAAAGACAAAATCTTATTGTCCAGTTATCTTCTTGTTATTTATTGTTATTTAACTTAAATAACAATTGGCCAATCTCTCCAGAACACGATACATGTTACTCTGGGTTCACTGATTAAGTATGGTTTCGACATCATCAAAAAGGGGGAATTTGTTGGGAACCCCACAGATATTTTAAGTTTTGATGATGTTCTCTCGAAAACACACTTGGTATTATTCATGTTCTGTATTACTTCTGTTTGGTTTATATGTACCAGAAAGTTGAAGCAAGTCTCAACCAGAAAGCTGAAGCAAGTCTTAACCAGAAATTTGAACCAAGTCTCAACCAGAAAGTTGAAGCAAGTCTCAACCAGAAAGTTGAAGCAAGTCTCAACCAGAAAGCTGAAGCAAGTCTTAACCAGAAAGTTGAAGCAAGTCTCAACCAGAAAGCTGAAGCAAGTCTTAACCAGAAAGTTGAAGCAAGTCTCAACCAGAAAGTTGAAACAAGTCTCAGACAGAAAACTGAAGCAAAACAACTTTAACAGAAAGTTGAACCAGAAAGTCTCAGACAGAAAATTGAAGAATGTCAACTGTAACAGAAAGTTGAATCAAAGAGATTTAAACCAGAAAGTTGAAAGATATCAACCCAGACAGATTGAACCAGAAACTCTTAACCAGAAAGTTCAATCAGATCAACACTCAAATACTGAAATCATATGAAATGTCTCTGAAATCCCAAAGTCTCAATAAGTCCCTCGTGCCACAAAAGGAATAGAATCAATCAAGACCAAAAAAGGAAAGCTATCTGTCAAACGATCTGCTTACCATATTTGGAAGATTCTGTCAAACGCATTAGAAGGCAAGAGGAGACAATCTAGGGATCCACTTTCCTTGATTGGTGAAATCGCATTTACTTCAAATCAATCAAGTTCAACGGTCAGAATTTCAAATTCTGCACCTATAAAAGCTCGGAACAAAGATTGGCAGAGATGTATGCGAATAAGCTTGCTATATCATTTTAAATCTACTCTGCCCAGAAATCATCTCATCCACCGAAGCACTTACAGAGAGAAGATTTCAACCAGATCGTGTTCCGAACCGTTCGTGATCATAATCACCCCTCGATTCAAGTCTGTCTTATCGAGAAAGGAAGGAGATCTTTGCTAGCTAGTAGTTTTCTAGTGGATTAACGTGAAGAAATCCTGTTTACAGTAGTTTTCTGTAAGTTGTAAAGGGACACGACCCTTATTCGTGCATAAGTTTCAATCAGGATTGTATTTGAAACATGTGGCTCGTTCTCAGCGAGTATAAATAAGAAGAGTATCCTAGTAGTGGATATCTAATCCAGTTTGGATTAGACCATGGACGTAGGGGGTTTCCCGAACCACGTAAAATAACTGCGTTATTTACTTTCTGTATTTTCATTTCAGTTGTTTTATTCACTATCTGTCATACTCATTCAAGCTGCATTCTTAATCAATCTTATAAATTCTTGGTTAAGTTTTCTAAAGGTTTTCTAAACAAGAGCACCGACTAAGTCCACCATTTTTCCGCACACAATACACTGTTGGAGAATAAGATTACTCTTACTTTCTACTTTGTATTACTCTCTCGAGAGATTCTGCTTGGACAAAACACGATTGATTAGATAATCGATCTGATCTGACATATTGAGCAATCTGTAATACAGAAAGCTTAAATCTCTCCTTTAATTAGTCAAGTAAACTGAAAAGTTTGTGTATTTGGTGTATTCCCCCCCCCCATACACCAAACCTAGCTCATTCGGGACCAACACTATTATTTATAGATAGACTACATGGGCTTGGATCTATAAGTGTAGCAACTGTTCGGCCCATGTCTCCACAATTCTCGCAGTTCAGTTGTTGTGCTCCGCAAATCTGCCTGGAATTGTGGAACTACTTTAATCTGTTGTTGACTCTGAGATTTGTGGAACAGAATTCCACTTAGCATAAAACTCTCAACTGCCAAGTCATCCTTCCACGTGGTTGTCGAGTTGGACGCTGAGTCAACACCAGTTGTGATGTTACGTCAGAAGCTAAGTCAACATTCCTGTGAAGAATACAAAAACACACATGTTAGGTTAATATTACAGATAACAGTATATCTTAAATACCTAACAAACTTCCCCTGTTTTTGTGCCTTCTTCACAACACCCTTTTCTTCACTAGAGCTCCCCCTATGTTTATGCCTGCAAAAATATTTTCAAGAGCAGCAACAACAGCAGAGCTATAAACAATATCGCACATCACACGCAGCAACTTCTATGAAATTTCATCAAAAGTTGTTTATTGCTGCAATAAATAGCATTTACCATCCACCACAAAAAGTAAAAAACATAAAAACGTAAATTGTTTTTGGTGCTTGTTCCCACATCACAAAACATTGTTTTTGACCACATTCGGTCATCATCACAACCACAGACGGTCATCATCACAACCTCTCATTTCCATCATCTTCTTCATCCTTGCTGCGGTCTTCTTCCTCCTCATCTGCGTCGCCTTCTGCGTCGCCTCCTGTAGCTACTTCGCCCCCAGCTATTGCAGTTACGGGTTCTCCCCCTTGTTGTGAAGAGAGGCAGGTTTGGAGGGCAGGAACAAGAGCAGCCAGTGTAGACAGAGCACCAATTAACTGTTGGACAGTCTGTGGTGGCAACTGAATACCGGAGGGACCAGGGACGGGAACATCAGGATTTTGCCAGGGTAGGTCTGCTACCTTGCTCTTGCTGAAGAGGGGGTGATGGATTGTATACACTGGGGCAGGATCAGCCTCATGACTTCTGGCAATGGATGTGAAGCCTTGGTGCTCCAGTACTCTGCAGATAAGAGAAGGGAATGGAAGAGAACTGATCTGCGGTTTAATGGAGAGAGCGGCGAGTTGATCAAAGATGATTCGACCCATGTTGTACGGTTTGTTGAGCCCAATGAGATAGAGCAACATCCCATGTTGCTGTGTAACAACAGTAACATTGGATGAGAATATCCAATTGTAGGTAAGAACCCTGTGTAGGACGGAGTAAAGATGTGTCAAACACGAGGACTTCATAGGTTGGACCCACATAGACCGTTTGCCTCCCGTGATTAGTTTCGCAACATCGTCAAGATCGGGGACAGTGTCGCCCTCAACATTGGACAGACCAAGAGAATTGTTGATGGCCTCCGTCGAAAAATCAAAGACGGAATTGTAGAGATATACTTTGCCAAACTTTTGAGAAGAGCGATTACCAAAAGAGCGATATAGGTTGCAATAGAAGTGACGCACAACAGATTTAACTAGAGGAGGGAGTTCAAAAACCGTACCCAACAACCCTCTCAAGCGGAAGAAGGAAAGCAGATTATTTTCATCAAAGGTTGTCACATCAGCAGTGCGCTCACTTACACAAGGAACGTTACGAAGTCGTTTCCACTTAATTGCCGCTGTTTCATCATAAAATTGGAGGCTGAGAGCTTGTTCAGCATCCAATGAAAAGTCAGGAGCATCAAAGAGCTCTGAAATCTGCACCGCCTATTTGCCTTTTGCGGTGAGAGTGGCGGAGGAAGTGGGTTCAACTTTGACATCGACAGCCGAGAGAAGTCTCGAGCGCTTTGGGGCTGAAGAAACTTCGTCCCCACTGTTGTCGTCACTGTCATCTTGAACGACAACAGTGGGGACATGACCCTTTGACTTCTTTGGCAGAATATTGTGTGTCGATAGTCTGGAGCCCCTAGTAGCGGGCTTGCGAGCAGGAGCGGCGGGCGGAGAGGATGATCTGGATGGCAGCGACACTTGAATATGTTCTACCAGTGCAACAGTTGTAACTGGTGGTGCAAGAGTGTCAACCACCAGCAGTACATCAGGAACGGCCTCGGAAAGGACTGGAGGAGGAGCAGTAATAACTTCTTCCGGCGGGGTTTCCACTGGAACTTGAATGGGAGGAGGTTACACCGAAATGGGCAGAACGTCCACTGAAACTGGCGGAGCTTCGTCGGAGACGGGCGGAGCTTCGACTGGTGGTGGTGCAGTTGTGGTTTGTAGAGCCTGGAGAAGTGTAGGGTTGGCTGCTAGGAGGGCGGCCTGAAGAAGTGCAGTAACATCGGGGGTCGGTGGAGTAGCCATTTTTGTGTGCAGGAGAGATGCGAGAGAAGACAAATGTGAAAGATTTAGAAACTGAAAGGTTTGAGTGAAGGAAGACGATGGGTGTTTTGTTGTAAGTATAGGAGGCAAGAAAAAGAAACTGAATCAGTTTTGGAGAACGTGCAGATATGGAAGAGAGAGAATAGGGTTTAGGGTTTCGTGTGAAAGGTGACTGCTGTGGCAGAAAAGATAATGATGAAATGAACAGTCTGGCGACGGTTCAACTAAAAAAGTGTTATGCCATTTCACATTCATCCTGACAAACCCTAGAACATGCTACTCGACAATCATAACCCACTACCAAGAGAGAAATACTGATGTTGAGGAGAACACGCTAGATTATGCTAAACAGAAAACACAGGTTGCTGACGTTGATGGAAACATTTTAGAGAACATTTTGAGAGAAATCAGTCCAACTTGCTCTGTTGTGCCAACATCTCAGCAACATCCACCCGGTTGATATAGATAAAATAGGTGCAAAACTACAAGAATCCAAGGGTTAGTGAGCGTAGAGTGCATCATCGCAGCGAACGCCGTGCCCCTAGCCTTTCGCCCTCGAAAGCAGTCGCAGTTGCAATCCTTTGGTAAGGTAGCATCGTCGCAGTGAATGCCGTGCCTCCCAAACTACTTGGATTGTTTACCACACAGTTACATAAAAACATATATAGAAGAATACCAGGCGTCTGTATACAGAACATGTTGACTACGATGTTATACCAACAAGTTAGACACACAAGCTACACCCTCTGATATAGATAACAACGATATAGATATGGGTGTAGCACAACACAACAAATCAATGATAATAACAAAGACCAAGAGATTTTCGTAAGTGTACGAATCTCTCATGATCCAAAGGTTTTGCAAAAATGTCAGCAACTTGGTTTTCCGTTTTCACATACTCAAGCTTAATCACCTCTTGTTCCACTACATCTCTAATGAAATGGTGTCTTATGTCAATATGCTTTGTTCTTGAGTGTTGAACATGATTTTTGGAAATGTTTATAGCACTCATATTGTCACAGTACACAACCATGTCATTGTTATCTAGGCCATAATCACTAAGCATTTGTTTGAGCCACAGTAGTTGTGTGCAACAGCTGCCGGCTGCAACATATTTAGACTCAGCAGTGGATAAGGAAACACAGTTTTGCTTACGACTATGCCATGACATGATGTTGTTCCCTAGGTAAAAACAACCTCCACTCGTACTCTTCCGATCATCCACATCTCCAGCCCAATCAGAATCACTAAACCCTATCAAGCTCATATTCATGTTTTTAGAAAAAAGGATTCCTAGATCTAATGTTCCAACAACATAACTGATAATTCTTTTAACAGCTTTAATATGAGAAACCTTAGGTTTAGCTTGATACCTGGCACAGAAACATACACTAAACATCAGATCTGGTCGAGTAGATGTTAGGTACAGCAGACTCCCTATCATTGATCTGTAGAGTGTTGGGTCAACATCCTCTCCAACATCATCTTTAGTCAGCTTTTCTGTAGATCCCATGGGAGTTTTCATGTGCTTTGTATCTTCAAGGTTAAACCGCTTTATCATCTCTTTGGCATACTCGCTTTGAGAGATAAAGATGCCATCTTGTCCTTATTTGACTTGAAGTCCGAGGAAGTAAGTGAGTTCTCCCACCATGCTCATCTCAAATCTTGTAGACATTGCACCTGAAAAATCATTAAGCATGTTACGTGAAGTAGAACCTACAATCATCTCATCAACATGGATTTGAGTAATAAGAATGTGTTGATCTTCCCTTTTGATAAACAATGTTCGGTCAGCCGCACCTCTCACAAACCCGTATTTGAGAAGGAAGTTTGTGAGATGTTCGTACCAAGCACGTGGTGCTTGTTTGAGATCGTATAGTGCTTTCTTCAGTCGAAACACATAGTCAGGCTTGTGAGGGTCCTCAAATCCTTTGGGTTGTTCAACATAGACTTCCTCTTTGAGTTCACCATTGAGAAATGCTGCCTTCAAATCCATCTGGTATAGATTAATGTTAAAATGACATGCTACAACAAGTAACAACCGAATGGACTCAATTCTTGCTACTGGGGCAAATGTGTCATCAAAGTCAACCCCTTCGACTTGAGTATACCCTTGAGCCACCAATCGTGCTTTCTTTCGCACTATTGTTCCCTTCTCATCTGATTTGTTCTTAAAGATCCACTTTGTGCCAATAACATTTCTGTTGGCTGGTCTGGGAATAAGGTACCAAACATCACTGCGAACAAATTGATTTAGTTCTTCATGCATGGCATTTATCCAGAACTCATCAGTCAATGCTTCCTTGACATTTTTTGGTTCAAACTTGGAGACGAAGCATGTTATGCCAGAAATTATGGAACACAAAGAGTACAAGCATGCCGTGTCTCTATAGTTAATCAGCTGTTTACGTCTGGTCTGAACACCATCCTCAACATTTCCTATAACTTGAGACAATGGATGGTTTTCTCTAACTCTTCCTGGAGGTTCTCTGCGGTGAGTAACCTCTAGAACCTCAATTTGTTCTTCTTCTGATTCCTGTTGTATAACATTGTGTTCCCCATCACTGCTGGATGTTGTGTTAGGTGGAACAGTTTGAGCATTGACAGGAGGTAGAACAACTCCCCCTTGATATACGTCGTCTTCTGCTTCCACCTCCTTGTTCACATCACCTACGTCATCAAAGACAATATTAATAGATTCTTGTATTGTCTTAATGCGAAGATTAAATACCCTATAAGCTACGCTGTTTGTCGAGTACCCAACAAATACACCTTTGTCGCTCTTATCATCAAACTTTGTTAGATACTCACGATCATTTAAGATAAAACATACACACCCGAAAACACGAAAATATTTTAGATTAGGTTTTCTTCCCTTAAGTAGCTCATACGGTGTTTTGAATGAGCCTGGTCAAATGTTGATTCGATTGTTGATGTAACATGCGGTGTTTACTGCCTCAGCCCAAAAATGTTTCGCCATTTGTTTTGAGCTCAGCATAACCCTTGCCATCTCAATCAAGGTCCTATTCTTGCGTTCGACCACCTCATTCTACTGTGGAGTTTTTGGTGCTGCAAACTCTTGGCATACTCCTTTTTCATTGCAGAAGCTTGTAAATTGTGAATTCTCAAACTCACGGCCATGATCAGATCTTATACGAGATATTCTAGCATCGAATACATTAGCAATGCGAGAAAACGTATTTCGAAACATCTCAAATGTTTCAGATTTGTCTCATAAAAAATATGTCCATGTGAAACGGGAAAATCGTCTACCACAACTAATACATACCTTTTGTCACCAATACTTTCCACTTCCATGGGTCCTACCAGATCCATATGCAGAAGTTCAAAGCATCAGTTGGTTCCAAAGTGTTGCTCACGGTGCTGTAGAGCAGGGTGTGACGCATGCAATTGTTTTCCTCTCTGACAGTCTCCACATACAATTTGGTCAGCCTTCCCAAGATTTGGTAGACCTCGTACTGCATCCATTTTGACCAACCTGCCAAGGTTTCGAAAGTTAGTATGGCCTAATCGTTTGTGCCAGAGTATAACATCATCAACTTGAGCCTTGTTGCACTTCAGATTATCAGTCATGTAACAATTGTCTGATGACCTTTGACCTGTCATGATGCACAAGTTTCTGTTATTGTATACTTCACATGCATCTTTAGTGAATTTTACAAGCATGTTACCATCACATAATTGATTTATGTTGATTAAGTTTGCCATAAGCCCTTGCACATGATACACATTTGTTAAAGCAGGCAAGCCAGGAACATTAAGTGTACCTCTCCCTACGATTTTACCTTTCGAACCTCCACCGAAGGAAATATTTCCTCCGTCATAAGTCTCATAGTTGGAAAGAAATGTTTTGTTACTTGTCATGTGACGTGAACATCCGCTGTCAAAATACCAAGAACCTGAAATGTTAGTTTTTGTTAGGTATTTTTGTTTTGATGTTGGTTTGGACAGCAACCTAACAGTTGTGTGTTTTTGTGTTCTTCATAGATATGTTGACTTAAACATCTGGCGCAACATAAAAATGGTGTTTCAGCTCGACTGCCACTTGGAATCGTGATGACTTGGCGTGCTGAGTAGATTCATGAAGACTGGTGGGGAAGACCAAGTCTTGGCAGTTGAAACCCTGAGTGCCGAGTGGAGACTTTCTGTTCCACAATTCAAGGAGTCAACAACTAACCACTAAGTCTATTCCACAATTACAGGCACGTTGCGGAGCATAACAGACAGCGAGAATTGTGGAACACATGGGCCAGCAAATACAAGATTCTACAACCCAAGCCCATGGAGTCTATCTATAACTACTAGTTTCAGTTTTTAGTTAGATAGACAGTTTTTCAGATTAAATTCGTAGTTGAGTGTGTATGTTTCTTAGTTCTTAAGAGCATACGTTTAGTGTTTTAGTAAGAGTGTTGATGTTGTTGTGGTGCTACATATTGTAATAGCACAACACTTATTTTTGATTATTCTTTTTGGCCGTAAGGCTGCCGTGTAGGTTGTTCGTTAACACAACCTACACAAAAATTATCTTGTGTCTTCTATACTTTAGCTTCTGCATATATTCTCTTAGAGTAGGTTGATACACTTTCAAGTGGTATCAGAGCCATCACTCGACACACTGAGTGTGGTCTTGACTGTATCACAACTCTAACACGACGATGGATCCAAACAGCACTAGAGCATTTCGACCTCCAATCTTGGATGGCTCTAATTATTCTTACTGGAAGTCACGTACCCGCTCTTACATCAAGTCTCTAGACAGAAGAGCATGGATATCTGTGGAAAATGGGTGGTCACCACCAAAGCAAACTGATGCAGACGGTGATTGTGTACCAATACCACAAACCGCCTGGTCACGTGATCAAATTGAAGCAGCCATTCTTGATGATCGAGCACTAAATGCAATAATCTCAGCAGTCGACACAAACATGTTCAAGTTAATCAAGAACTGTGTGTGTGCGAAATATGCTTGGGATATTCTCCAAAGGCACTATGAAGGTGACAAGAGCGTCAAGCAGTCTAGACTACGTATTCTCGCCTCTCAATTTGAGGATATGAAGATGGAGGAAGATGAAGATATCTCTAGCTACATGAAAAGGATTCTCAACATCGCTAACGAGTGTCAAGACCTAGGAGACCCACTGAGCAACAAGGTTCTTGTCTCCAAAGCACTTCGAACGTTGCCACCTAGGTTTGATATGAAGGTAACAGCCATTGAAACAGTACAAGGTGTGAACGCCCTGGAGTTCACAGACCTCATGAATTCTTTCAAAACCTATGAGATGAATCACGAGGCAAGAGGGACCTTCCCCAAGAAGAAAACAATGGCTCTCACTGCAGGTTCAAGTTCATCACCGTCATGCAGCAAGTTATTGGAACAAATGGACTCTAGTGAATCTGAAGAAGTGGAAGAAATCCGTGATGGAGATGATGTTGCCATGATCACCAGGAAGTTCAATCGTATGGTGAGAGGATTCAATCGTAACAAGACCAAAGAAAAGCCCAAAGGGAGAGATGTACCACGTCTGGAGTATTATGATCCCCCAAAGAACGGCAACAATCAGAGAAGACACCCTATTAGGAACAACTCTCAAAATGAAGTGTTCAAATACAGCTCCTCTAAACTCGATAGTGTACAATGCCATGAATGTAGAGGATTTGGACACTTTGCAAATCAATGTGCCAACACACTTCGTAAGAGGGGAAAATCTTACTGGGTATCCTGGAATGAAGATGAGCATGAGTTCTTTGAAGAAGTTGATGAGAAATTGTTTGAAAGCGTAGCACTGCATGTAACAATGCCCTCTCAGGACAAAATAGGCCAAAACACAGATGCCGACACTTTCTCAGAAATGTATGATTCTAACTATTACTCTACATTGTTTTGTTTAAATGCCTCTGTTGATGGTGCAGGAAGTGTTGAGGACGACATAGATCTCACCTGTGATGAAGAATGTGACATCAATGCCTTCTCGATAATCCAAGGGTTAAAAAGATTATATGATGAGCTGTTGGGAAAATGGAAACACCAAGCACGAGATCTGCTGACCGCAACAACTGAGGTAACACGACTCAAGGAAATTCAATCAAAACAGGAGGCCTTGATCACACAACGTGATGTAGAGCTCACCAAGGTAAAATCCCAACTTGAAGAGGTAGAGCTGACTATCCGCAAATGGAATACTGGGACTTATTCACTACAAGAGATCATGGACAGTGCAAATCCCAGCAAACAAGGCCTTGGATATGCTGCACCAACTGTGTTGTGTCAAGGATCCACATCGTCAGGACAAACATAAAATAGCAAAGCAGATGTTGTGCTCACACAAGCATCAACACAGACAAAACAAAGCGTCTCTCAAACAGGAAAAGGTAAGAAAGGTAAGAAAAAGGGTAAAAAACATAGAAGAAAATATATATGTCATTACTGTTTGAAACCAGGGCATATAAAACCTTTCTATTATCAAAAGAAAAGAGATGAGAGGTCCGAATGTTTACCACCATAGAAACCCAAAACAGTATGGGTAAAGAAATCAGATCTAACATGTAATGTTGTGTACACAGCCCTGAAAACTAACATTTCAGGTTCTTGGTATTTTGACAGCGTATGTTCACGCCACATGACAGGTAACAGAACATTTCTTTCCAACTATGAGACCTATGATGGAGGAAATGTTTCCTTCGGTGGAGGTTCAAAAGGTAAAATCATAGGGAAAGGTATACTTAATGTTCTTGGTTTGCATGCTTTAACAAATGTCTATCATGTGCAAGGACTTATGGTAAATCTGATCAGCATAAGTCAACTGTGTGATGGTAACATGCTTGTAAAATTCACTAAAGATGGATGTGAAGTTTATAACAACAAGAACTTGTGTATCATGACAGGTCAAAGGTCTTCAGACAATTGTTACATGACTGATCATGTGAAATGCAACAAGGCTCAAGTTGATGATGTCATACTCTGGCATAAAAGAGTAGGTCACACTAACTTTCGAAATCTTGGCAGGTTAGTCAAGATGGATGCCGTGCGAGGTCTACCTAAATTTGGGAATGCAGACCAGATCGTGTGTGGAGATTGTCAACGAGGAAAACAATTACTTGCCTCACATCCTGCCTTACAAAACAATGAACAACACTTTGGGACCAACCGATGTTTTGAACTTCTACATATGGATCTTGTAGGACCCATGGAAGTTGAAAGCATTGGTGGTAAAAGGTATGTGCTTGTTATAGTAGATGATTTTTCTACATTTACATGGACCCATTTTTTGCGTGAAAAATCTGAAACATTTGAGGTATTCAAAAATATATTTTCTCGTGTCACTAATGTATTTGATGCTAGAATATCTCGCATAAGATCCGATCATGGTCGTGAGTTTGAGAACTCGCAATTTACTGCCTTCTGTAATGAAAAAGGAGTGTACCAAGAGTTTGCAGCACCAAAAACTCCACAACAGAATGGTGTGGTCGAACGCAAGAATAGGACCTTGATTGAGATGGCTAGGGTTATGCTGAGCTCAAAATAAATGGCGAAACATTTTTGGGCTGAGGCAGTAAACACTGCTTGTTACATCAACAATCGAGTCAACATTCGACCAGGCTCATTCAAAACACCATATGAGCTACCTAAGGGAAGAAAACCTAACCTAAAACATCTTCGTGTTTTCGGGTGTGTTTTTTTTATCTTAAATGATCGAGAGTATCTAACAAAATTTGATGATAAGAGCGACAAAGGTGTATTTGTTGGGTACTCAACAAACAGCGTAGCTTATAGGGTATTTAATCTTCGTATCAAGACGATACAAGAATCTGTTAATGTTGTCTTTGATGATGCAGGTGATGGGAACAAAGAAGTGGACACAGAAGACGACATATATCAAGGGGGAGTTCTCACACCTCCTGTTGAGACGCAAACTGCTCCACCTAACACAGCAACTGGCACTACTGTGGAAGACAACAATAGTACATCATAGGAATCAGAAGATGAACAAAATGAGGATCAAGAGATGACGCCCCGCAGAGAACCTCCAGGAAGGGTTAAGAGAAAACCATCCACTATCTTAAGTCATAGGAAATATTGAGGATGGTGTTCATACTAGACGTAAACAACCAATTAACTATAGAGAAATGGCGTGCTTATACTCCATGTGCTCTACAGTTGAAGGCGTAACATGCTTTGTCTCCAAATTTGAACCAAAAAATGTCAAGGAAGCATTGACTGATGAGTTCTGGATAAATGCTATGCATGAAGAACTAAATCAGTTTGTTCGTAGTGATGTTTGGTACCTTGTTCCCAGACCAGCCAACAGAAATGTTATTGTTGGTCCCGAAAGAGCAAGGTTTGGTGTATGGGGGGGGGGGGGGGAATACACCAAATACAAACTTTTCAGTTTACTTGTTAAAATTATTAGAGAGTTCAAGCTATTCTTATTTAAGAAATTGCTCTCTAGTGAAAACACTTAGACAATAATAAGAGTGATCTTATTATTTTCAAAGTATTTTGTGTGTGTGCGGAAGACTGGTGGATTTAATGAGTGCTCTTGGTTGGAAAACCTTAAGGATTAATCAGGTTGTTAAGCAGATTGATTGAGATGCAGATTATAAGATGGTGCAGATGGTTAGAGTAATAAACAACTGAAAGTAAAAAAGCAGAAATATAAATAACACAGTTATTTAACGTGGTTCGGGAAATCCCTATGTCCACGATTTGGCCAAATCTAGACCAGATTATCCACTACTAGGATACTCTATTTGTTTATACTCGTGGAGAACGAGTCACAAGTATCAATCAATGCTAGAGAGATACTTATGCACGAAATAAGGGTCGTGTCCCTTTACAACAGATTACCTCTACGTTACCACTAGAAAACTACTAGCTAGCAAGGTGATCTCCTTTCTCTCGATAAGACAGACTTGAATCGAGGTTGGGTTGGTGTGATGTAGTATCACAGTTTGAAGCTCTTAGTCTGGTTCACAGGTTGCTTGAGAGTATGTTCACAATATAGCTCACGTGCGTGTGTCTATAAATCCAGACCATGGCTCCAAATATATAAAGGCATTGAATTTTAAAATTCTAGCCGTTTGTTGATTGGCATGAGATTGATTGTCGATTGCCAATCAATGATATCCATCATATCTGTTCTTGCCATGTAGAGAACGTTGACTCAATCTTCAAGTTTATGGAAAGCAGATTGCCAACGGCTTCTTTCCTTCTTTGTGTTAAATGAAGATTCTCTTCCCAAACCCTGTTGGATGGACTTCATTTTTGACGTGGAAAGATGGTATGATGTGTAGGATGATGTCATCTGGTGGTTTGATGATTCTATCGATCTGGTGCTACGCTGTAAGCGACGATCTGGTTAGTGATCTGGTCGCTGTCTGTTATAGCAGATCGATTCCTTCTTGGCATAAAGACTTGGCCATCATCCTATGCTATTTATAGAAATGACTTCTATAGGAGTAATTCCTTTACATGTTAAGTCATCTCCTAATCTGTTCTCTAACAGAATTCACTTTAAGAGTAGTGATCTGCTTTACACGTAGAACAGTTAAAAAAAAGAGCTAAGTGTGTTTCGAAGGATCATCATCAAAACCAAAAACACATTAGGGTTCCCAAAAATTTTCCCCTTTTTGATGATGTCGAAACCACACTTTACAAATATGTCCTAATAACATATTAAGAGTAATCTGGTTAGATAGCCATATTGATTCAGATTCGTTATTAGGTTATAACGATTAAAGCAGTTTATATATGTTCTGGACAATAGGAAGTTGTCATCAGAAACTCAATGAACTTCATATATAAGAGGCAAGACAGATTACAATTCATCATGACAAAAATAGGAATTACAGATCATAAAGATATGAGAAATGGTTATCTATCTGCTTTTCCTTCTTTCTTCCTGCTGTTTCTTTATTTTAGCCCTTGTCTCATCTGAGATTAACTGCACGCTCTCATAAACACCTTCTCTCAACCTTATGTAGTCTGGATCCTTAGCATCAACTTTGTAGCATCTGTTTTCTGCAAGTTGGTTTATGTAGGTGAGCAGATAGGTCTTATCTGGTAGCTTGGTGCCAGGAATCTCTAGACATACTCTAAACTCCTTTTCTGGTGCTGTGATAGTGACTTGAGCTTTTGCAGCTGCTTCTCTTATTGCTTCTACCAAGTCCTTGGCATCATTTAAGTTTAAATATAAGTTGAATGCCTCGTTGGGTGTGCCCTCGCAGTATTGGAGTTCTCTAATGAAGTACCGGAGCATGATAAAGCCATTTTTCAAGCCCTCCCATCCCTTCTTCAAGTGATCTGGGACCTAGCTAGCTTCTCCCACTTTTGCTTTATTCGTCTTGATGGGAGCAGATGAGACCCAGCCTGATCCAGATCTTTTCTTTTTCTTTAAAGGTTGAGATTGGCTCGATCTGCTTGAAGATGATGTCTTTTGAATTTGAGCAATTTGAGCAGATGGTGGGCTGGAAGTTTCTGGTGCAATCTGCTGCTCAGGTTGAGCCTTCTCCATTTCATCCGCAGCACCAGATGATTGCAACTTCCCTTTCGCAACCGATGACTTTTTCTCTTTCCTAGGTCCTTCCCCCTTTTTGACATCATCAACATACATCTGGATGAGTGCCTTAAGGGAGATGACCTCTTCTTTCAAGTCCTTCATTTCTTTTGCAGAATCGATCTTTTGTGTCAGTAGAGCGTTGATATTTAAGTTTGAATCATCGATTTTCTTCTCTAGTGAGGCTCTGGTTTTGAGCATATCATCCTTGTAACCTTCTTGGTCTGTTTTGATAATGGAAATTTCATCAAAAAAGGATTCAATCATTGTCTTTGTTGGGTAGCGCAGATCGCTTAACTTCCTCTGAACAAAATTTTTGCCATCTGATTCAAATTTTCTGAACATGGCTCTTGTTTCTGCATTTGCCTCTTTGAGCACATCAGCAGCTATGCCATCAGTTTGTTCCTTAACAATGGTATGAACCATGTCTTTTTCTTTCTGAGCAAATTCGGTCACGATCTTGTATATTTCCTTGGCTTTGAGCTCCATTGTGAATAGAGTCTGATTGATCTGTGCCTTCCTCTCCTCTGCAGCAGATCGATCGTCATCCATCTTCTTGCTCAGCTCCTCCAGTTTCAATCTGCATATTCTCCTTAATTCGGAGTCCACCTGGTCCACATGTGACTTCAGATGGTTGTTGAAGTCTGTGAGAATTTGGGCAGCCTAGTCTTGAATTGTTGTAAGAATCTCGTACATGTATTTATCAACCTTGTGAGAGATGAGGTCCTTCACTTGTGCATTTGACAGTGATTGATGTTGGGTCATCAATATGTCTTCCAAATTGGTCATCTCCACATATTCATCCATTTTGGCTGCGACAGCAGGGGTATAAATATCATCAGTAAGTTTGCCCCCAACCCTCTGTCCAGCTGGTTCAGATTCCTCTTGTGGGTGGCTGACCACTGCGATTGGAGTCTTATGTGTCATGGCTGGTTCCCCCTCAGCCTGTGTAGTGGTCACCACAACCTGCTCTCCAGCATCAGCCATGTGCTGATCTGGTTCAGATTCTGTGATTGCTGCACCCGGTTGGTGAGCATCAGATGGTCCAGCTTCAGCTTCCTCAACCACTCCTTCTTCAATGCTCTCATAGAAATCTAGCATGTTTTCCTTTTCATATTCAGATCTCAGGTCGATCTAGAGTTCATTGGCTTCATATTTTGACATCCCCAGAATGTCTGGTTTGTATGTCTCCCTTAACTCAGCAATTGAAGAAGCAGTGAAAATGTTTAGAAGGGTGGCTTCTTCAATCTTTAGGGCGTGGATTGATCTGGTTCTGAGAAGGGCATCCAGGACGTAGAACTCTTTGTCCTTGATGAGCAAGAGAAATTTGAGGCGTTTGGCTGCTGCATACGTTTCTGGGGTGAGCTGTATCCCAGGAAAAGTTCGAAGGACAGAGTGATCTGCTTCAGTTTCAAGCAACTTCACTACAGTCTCTGCCTTCTTTATTTCTTCCACTTCATCGGTTGATTCATCTCCTCCCTCGACCTCCTCATCAATCTGCTCTAGGTGTTCTGCAGATGATGGACTGGCAGTGTGAGCGGGGGAGAAGTCCTTGGCTTGATTTGGGTCCAAGGAAGAGATAGGGGCCACGTCCTCTGGTGGTCCTTCCACCAAGATTTCTTCCTCCTCAACCTCCTGTTGAGGGGTGACAGTTGCTTCCTCTTGGACTTCCTCCACTGGGTCAGATAATTTTTGGATTCGTCTCCTTTTTGGTTTAGGTGGCTGGGCTGCAGTTGAAGTGTCAGTGTCAGATAATTTTTGGATTCCACCAAGATTTCTTCCGCCTTGTAACTCTTTTGGTGGGGGTTCTGTCGACTTGTTTCTCCTTTGGAACTTTAGATTTTGTGGACTTTTCAGCTGGGGCAGATGGTGGGATCCAAATGGGGTTAGAGCTACCCATCTCCATCAAGGCGTTTGCAAAAACAGGGTCTGTCACCCTAGCAATCAGATTAGCAGAAATGCCCATTGACATTTCAATCTGGTGCTGGTCCTTTGGAAAATGTAGTCTGGTGTTGAACTCTACGAGTGTGTCCCACTGGTGTTGTGGAAAGAAGGATTCCAGCATGAAGCTGATTTTGGTGGAGTGCCTTAAGCTGCTCCTCTTCACCTCGATCCCGGGGTTGCCTCCTTTGACAAAAATAATCATCTTGGCCTCCTTAGCCAAGAGATCAAATAATATCCTGCTCTAGTTAACCGGTAGGTTAAGCACAATGGCAGCCAGGATCTTAAACTTCTCGAGAGTGACCTGGTCATAAGACCCATTATGGTTCAAGAAGATCCTCTGGACGAACTCAAAGATGATCTTGAATTCAGGTGCGAGAAGGGCTCTGTTGAACATTTTGTTCATGTAGCGAATGGGCTCCACCATCACCATTTCCACGGCCTCTTGAAGTTGCTCTTCAGTCAGATCCCCAAGGCTAAGGCCTTCATCTTTCAACTTATAAACATCATTGATGATGTTTATTACGTTGTATGTGGTGTTGCTGATGGTGCTACCTTTGCTTACTCTGATTTTGGCTTCATTTCCGCCCTTTTCCCCTTGCCACGATAGATAAAACACAGCAACTTCTTTGGGTAAGAAGTGGACAGGATGTGTGGTGATTATATTGTGAAATCCTACAAAGAAATCAAGACAATAGATGTGAGCACTATCCTTCCATCAATGAAGTATAGATGCCCAATAGTAGTTCACAGAGTATGATGTTCTATATAACAGTTCAAGTGAGCATATATATGCAGATAGGTAAAAAGGAATTTCAATACAAGTTTGAGACATTTCAGAACATACAAGATATACAGCAGTTAATAAGAAAGAAACATCTCATAAATGATAAACCTTTGCATCGTCGAACAAGGTCGAAGGCCTTGTCCAGTTTGTGAAAACCGAAAGTATCAAGTACTGCAAACAGATCTTGATGAATGTAGGGTTTCAAGAAATTCACTTGCTCAAGAAATATAGAAGATTTGGGTGCCATATTGTAAAAATAGTGATTTTTGAAGATAGAGTAATTTGGATGCCAATTTCGCTAAAAGTTTAAGGAAGAAGAACAGTGTATGTAAGTGATAGATGAACCACCTTATCAAGAGTATATATATATATAGATAGATAAGCTATAAAAAGAGTAATATTTAATTGATTTGCTTCCCTTTTTCAGCTTTTTCCCGCCTCTTGAGTTATAGACTTAAGGTCTATAATCTTCTCTTTTCTGCGTTTGATGCATGCGCTCAATCCTACGGTTGTAGTGTGGCGCGTTGTTGTTGTAGCCATCACTTTTCTTCCTTTTTCTTGATTTGGTAAATATCTCCTCGATCACGTTTCTCAAACACTGTACTTAATCATCAAAAAAATAAAAGATTTGGTATATATATGTCAGTATTAGATAGAGGGATTATGACATAATCGTCGTATCTTGTTGACTTTCCCCCTTCACCAAGTAATGGGAGTATTATTAAATTAATATCCACGTGGCATCTAGTAATCTGGTCCAAATCGATCTCCCAATTAATGAACTGTTGTTAATACTATCGATCTGTTTCTACCACATTCAAGTTTTGGACATTAATCTTGTGTGATGATCTGCTAATAATTCCCGGTTGGAATTTAAACAATCTGATCATCAATCTTCTATTTGAATGATCTGGTGTCAATTCCCAGTTAGAATTTTACATGGCCTGTTTTTATCTATCTTGTTTGTATCGATCTGGTTCAAGTTCTCTTTTGAACTTGATTTGATCTATGGTAATCTTTTCATGTCTTCAAGATTTAATAGTCCTAATTTACTACAAAGCATCTTGAACCTTTCTTCTGGTAATGCTTTGGTGAGAATGTCAGCTCTCTGGACTTCAGTGTGTATTTTCTCGATCTGTACATATTTTCTTTCAACATGATCTCTTATGAAATGATGTCTTACGTCCACATGTTTGCATCTAGTATGCAAAACAGGATTCTGTGTGATAGCTATAGCACTTGAGCTATCACAGAAGATGGGTATTTCCTTGACATCAATCTCATAATATTTAAGCTGTTGTCTTAACCACAATATTTGTGCACAACAACTTCCAGCTGCCATATATTCTGCCTCTGTGGTTGATGTAGCAACAGATGTTTGTTTCTTTGAAAACCAAGAGATCAGTTTATTTCCTAAAAACTGACATGTACCAGATGTTGACTTTCTGTCTAGTTTGCATCCAGCATAGTCTGAATCTGTGTATCCAGTTAGCTCAAAGTTGTCTTCACATGGGTACCATAATCCTACATGGGCTGTTCCCTTAAGATATCTTAATATCTTTGTAGCTGCATCCATGTGAGACTCTTTGGGATTTTCTTGATATCTTGCACATACACCTACTGCAAATATGATGTCAGGTCGACTGGCAGTTAGTTATAATAGTGATCCTATGATCCCTCTGTATTGTGTAATATTAGTTGGTTTTCCTTCTGGATCAGGTTCAATTTTCCCATTGGTCTGCATTGGGATTTTAACTATTTTGTTGTCTTTCATCCCAAATTTGGTTAGCAGATCATTGATGTATTTTGTTTGATTAATGAAGATATCATCTGGTTCCTGCTTGACCTGCAAGTCTAGAAAGAAACTCATCTCCCCCATCATGGACATTTGATACTTATTTTTCATAAGTTCAACAAATGTATCACATAAATAGGTGGATTGAGATCCAAATATGATATCATCTACATAGATCTGTACTAAGAGGATATTTTCTTTGACTTTAATGATGAATAAAGTCTTGTCAACTGATCCTCTTCTGAATCCAGAATCTAGTAGAAATGTTGATAATGTCTCATACCAAGCTCTAAGGGCTTGTTTAAGACCATAGACTGCTTTTTCCAGTCTTTATACTTTCTGGTTTGGATCTGCTTCTTCAAATCCAGGTGGCTGTTCCACATATACTTCTTCTTCAAGGATACCATTTAAGAAGGCACTTTTGACATCCATCTGGTATACCTTGAATCGTTTGTGTGCAACATATGCTAAGAATATCCTAATTGCTTCTAATCTGGCTACGGGTACAAATGTTTCATCAAAATCAATGCCTTCTTGTTGTTTATAACCTTTAGCTACTAATCTGGCTTTGTTTCTGACTACTTCACCATTCTCATCCCGTTTATTTTTGAACACCCATTTTACACCAATTACACCTTGGTGTTTGGGTCTGTCCACGAGATACCAGACGTCATTCCCTTTGAACTCATTGAGTTCTTCTTGCATTGCTGTTATCCAATCTACATCTTGTAGTGCTTCATGAGCATCAGATGGTTCAATGCGAGAGAGATAGCAGCTTAACAATGCACTTTCTCCATGCATCCTTCTAGTTTTCACACGATCTGATGGGTTCCCAACAATCTGTTCTGGTGGATGATCTTGTATCCATCTCTTTCTCCTGGTCATCTCTTCATCTGATATCTCAGGTTCAGGATGATTTGTTGGTTCCTCAAATTCAGGGTGTGATGTAGAAGTTGGTTGGAATGGATTCTCATTAGGATTTTCTTCTGGATTTGAATTTTCAGATTGATTATCTTCTGCAATGACTGTTTCATTGCTTGGTGATCTGTTTTCATCCAGATCATGTTGTGTTATTCCCCCTTGCTGTATGATTTCTTCAGCAATAGGTGGAGTGTTAATCTATTCATCATCACTTTTCGAATTCCAGATAAGAATATCTTCAAGTAGTAGTTCATTCAACTTTCTTGTAGTCATCTGGTTCTCCATCTGTTTTTCATCTAGTGACCTGTACTCAACAATAGACTCATCAAAAACAACATGAGGTGTTACCTCCACAATATGAGAGTTTTTATTGTAGACTCGATATGCTTTACTAACATTAGAATATCCTAAGAATATTCCAGGGTCAGTTTTGCTATCAAAAGTCCTCAATTGAGATTTCCCATTATTGTGTATGTAACACAAACAGCCAAAAGTTCGAAAGTAAGAGATCTTAGGCTTTCTGTTGTTCCAAATTTCATATGGTGTCTTTCCATGTCTGAGTGTGATGGATGATCTGTTTTGAGTATAGTAGGCTGTGTAAATAGCTTCTGCCCAGAACTTCTTTGGTAGATTTGTTGCATTAAGCATTGTGCGAGCTGCTTCTTTTAGAGATCTGTTTTTCCTTTCAACAACTCCATTCTATTGAGGAGTTCGAGCAGCAGATGTTTGATGAGTGATCCCCATCTTATTGTAGTATGCTTCAATCTTTTGGTTGAGAAATTCTGTTCCTCGATCTGTTCTGATAGAGGTTATACTCATCTCCTTCTGCTGGTTGACTTCTTTGGTAGAAAGTCAGGGAGTTTGTCTAGAGTCTCTTTCTTCTTTAGCAAAAAGATGACCCAAGTGAATCTTGAGTAATCATTTATGATTACCAAGGTGTATTTTCTCCCATTTATGCTTAGAGGTTTGACTAGGCCAAACAGATCTAAATGCAAAAGCTCCAGAATTCTTGAGGTTCAGTGAGCTGTTTTGCTCGTAAATGATGATCTGGTCTGCTTTCCAGCTTGACAGGCTTCACATATATGATCTTTATCATATATTTGATCTGGTAGACCTTCCACTAGTTTTTCTTTTGTAATCTTGTAGATTGACTTGAAGTTTAGATGGCTCAATCTCTTGTGCCATAACCAGCTTGTTTCTGATACTGTTTTAGTAACTAAACAAGTGTCGATCTGGTTTGCCCACTGGACAATATATAACCTGTCCTGCAGTTTACCGGTAAGGAGTATCTCATCTCATTCCTTGTTCTTCACAAGACAATCGTTAGTGTAAAAAATGATCTGATTACCATTAGCACATAATTGACTTACAGAGAACAGATTGTGGCTAAGACCCTCTACATACGAAACATTTGTGATAGTGGTCTTGCCAACTTTTATGTTTCCATATCCTCTGGTGTACCCTTTTGAGTTGCATCCAAAGGTGACCTGTGCTCCTGGCTTCTCTATTGTTGGGAACCCCATAACATATTCTAAGTTTTGATGATGCTTTTTCAAAACATGCTTGGTATTATACATGTTCTGTATCTTCTCTCTATTGATTTCAGAATAACAGATAGTCGAAGGTTCAAACAGAACGATAGAAGATGTCTTGGACAGATACTAAAACCAGCCAGTCTCAAGCAGAAGGCTGGAGCAGAAGGCTGGAGCAGATGGCATAGTCTTAAGACAGAAAGCTAAACCAGCAAGTCTTAAGACAGAATGCTAAACCAGCAAGTCTTAAGACAGAAGGCTAAACCAGCAAGTCTCAAGACAGAACACCAACCAGAAAGTCGCAAACAGAAAGAGAAGCTAGTCAAACTTTAAACCAGAGAAGCTTCAAACAGAAAGACAGAAAGTACTTCAACCAGAAAGTACTTCTACCAGAAAGTACTTCAACCAGAAAGTACTTCTACCAGAAAGCTCTTATACCAGAAAATACCTCAACCAGAAAGTGTCTAAGATAGTATCCAACCAGATAGACACTAGACCAGAGAGGTCACAACCAGAAGGTTAGAAGCAAACCAGAAAGAGCAGAACCAAATCTGTCAAAGAAGCATTAAAGACCTTTCCATTGAAGAAATAGAAACTGAATCATTGATTGACATGAAGAAGGAAAGCAATCACAGATGATCTGCTTACCAATCATAGAAAATTCAATCAACAACTCTACAAGGAAAGAAGAGTTATGACTGATTGGCAATCCACAAATCAAATCACGCCAATCAACAAACGGCTAGAATTTCAAATTCAGAGCCTATATATGTTTGAAGATTTAAAGTCTGGAAAATATATATAAGAAGATACACAAGCGCTATACAGCTGTAACATTTTCAAGCACTCTATCTCTAAATCAGACTTAAGCTTCAACCAGTTCGTGATCATCATCACACCAACCCACCTCGATTCAAGTCTGTCTTATCGAGAGAAGGAGATCTTTACTAGCTAGTAGTTTTCTAGTGGATTAACGTGAAGATAGCCTCTGTTTACAGTAGTTTTCTGTAAGTTGTAAAGGGACACGACCCTTATTCGTGCATAAGTTTCAACTTGTCTGTATTTGGAACTTGTGGCTCGTTCCCAGCGAGGTTAAATAAGAAGAGTATCCTAGTAGTGGATATCTAATCCAGTTTGGATTAGACCGTGGACGTAGGGGGTTTCCCGAACCACGTAAAAATAACTGTGTTATTTAAATTCTGCATTTTATATTCAGTTGTTTTTATTCTGCATCTATCATACTCATTCAAATCTGCATTCTTAATCAATTTCCTAAATACTCGATTAAGTCTTCAAAAGATTTTCATAACAAGAGCACCGACTAAGTCCACCATTATTCCGCACACAATACATAGTTTGAATTCAAGCTCACACTTGCTTTCTGCTTTGTATATCTCACTCGAGAGACTTTATCTGGATAGAATCTAATTGATTGAAAATCAATTTGTTCTATCACTTTGAGCAATCTGTTAAACCAGAAAGCTTACATCTCTTTGATTAAATTAGTCAAGTAAACTGAAAAGTTTGCATTTGGTGTATTCCCCCCCCCCATACACCAAACCTTGCTCTTTCGGGACCAACAAGTGGTATCAGAGCAGTGGTTCATACGACCATTGTTTTGTTTCACAAGGTTATATACCTGCGTGTTCAACTTGAATAGATCTAGAAAATCTTTTCATCATCTGCATATTATCTGTTATGGAGTCTTCTGTTATCAGGGCTTGCGAAGAATTTTCCATTCAAGGTTACAGAGAATGGAGTTTCAGAATCAAGATGTGTCTCAAAGCTCATCACTGCTTGATGTGGAAGGTGATAGAAGAAGGACCTTTGGCTATTACAGAAGAAACTACTCGAATTACAGAAACAGGAGTAGTCAAAGAATCTGTACTGAAAGACCCCAGAAAGTATACTTCTGAAGAAAGAAGAGAAGCAAATCTTGATGATTTTGCTAAGGGAGTTATCTCCAGTACTGTGAAAGGAGTTCATCTGGCCAAGATTCAAGATTTTGATACAGCCAAAGAAATGTGGGAAGCACTAAGAGATCTCAGCCTAGGATCTGAAGCTATGATTGAGAACAAACTATCCCTAGCATGTAATAAGTTCGATGAATTCAAAATGAAGCCTGGAGAAACTATTGAACAAATGAAGAACAGGTTCACTGAAATATTACTTGAAGTGTCTGCCTTCAAAAAGGATAAGTACACACAGAGAGAGAAGAATCTCAAGATTCTTAGAGCCTTACCACCAAGCTGGGAAATCTATTCAGCTATGCAACCTCTATGTGCTGATTTCAATGATCTGTCTGTAGAAGCACTCTTTGATCATCTGGCTGTCCATGAATGTGATATCAGAAGGATACATGGACCAGATCACTCCTCCAGCAAGAAGAGTGAAAATAGCACAAAGAAGGAGAAAGAGACTGCCTTCAAAGCGAAGTGCAAAACAGATGAATCAATATCATCTGCTACACCAGCAGAAGGAGGATATGAGAAATTACTCAAAGAATTCTCATTGATTGCAAAAAGAATGGACAAGATGGAAGTCAGATCAAGAAAGTATCGTAGATTCTACAAAGACAACAAGAATAGATACCAGAAAAATAAAGAAACAGAACGATCTGTTGACAAAACAGAAAGTAAAGGTAATGATAAAATCACCAATCCCACTGACTATACTTGCTATGGTTGTGGAAGAACAGGTCACTTCAAAACAGACTGTCCTGACCTATCCAAAAGCCAGAGAGAAGAACTCAGAGCTAAGAGAGACAGAAAACTTAAAGCTCAACGTAAAGCTATGATAGCAGAAGAGGACTCCAGCAGCTCAAGTCATCTAACAGACAGTTCATCAGAAAATGATGAAGCTTTCTATGCTGGAGAAACAGACAATGAATAGGATGAATGCTACATGGGTTTAGACAATGGACTCGACCAGAATGAGGTAAATTTTCATGTTTCTCAATCTTCAGATAAATCTGATTATGATTCAGGTAATGAAGATGAACCAGAGGTTACATGGAAAGAAATCAACGAGATGTTTGAAAGCTATACAAGCATCAAGAAGCTATTCTCTGAAGCTGTTAAAGAGAATGAGAAGTTGAATGATACTGTAAAATTCCTGAGTGGAGCCAATACCAAGTTCTCGGTCCAGATAACCGATCTGGAAGAACAAATCAAGAGTAAAGACAGTGAGATTCATACTTTGAACTCAAAGGTCAAAGATCTAATCAATAGGAACAACATTGCTGAAGAAAAGATAAAGAAAGGCAGAGATATGATCTACAGGAGTGATGAACGTGCCAAGTTGCTCATCAACATACAACAGAAAGGCTCTGCTGGATTAGGATATCCAGGTCACTCAGAAAAAGCAGCAGGTCCTATAAAATTTGTACCAGAAAGAAGTCAAATACCAGATCAAGTAATAAACTTGAAAACTAAGAAAGATCTTCCCCAGAAGATGATGGTTAAACAAGCTGATAACAGAAAATATCATCAAAACAAAGGACATCCTGCCTACTACACAGAATCCAAGCAACAGTTCAAAAACAATGTCAACAGGACAACACAGAAGAGAACAGAAAGCAAAAGATCAGAGAAATATCATTCATCTGTTCTTCATTCAAAATCCAATGTTGATGAAAATGGGAATGTCATCACCAGCTACTTTACTATTCCCAATTTAAAGCTATTCTGGATTAAAAAGGGAATTTTTGCTAATAACCAAGCACCCAGACAATAAAGGGTAGCTAAGCTTATCTAATTGCAGGACCAGAAAGCTGCAAGAAGAAGCAAGATTGCGAAAGGATCAATCTGGATTATTGATAGTGGATGTTCGAAACACATGACTTGTGACAAGAATCTGCTAACAGACTATATTGAGAAACCAGGACCCCAAGTCACGTTTGGATGCAATTCAAAAGGATATACCAGAGGGTATGGAAACATAAAAGTTGGCAAGACCACCATCTCAAATGTTTCATATGTTGAAGGTCTCAGCCACAATCTGTTCTCTGTAAGTCAGTTCTGCACCAATGGTAATCAAATTATTTTTGACACTAACAACTGTCTGGTGAAGAACAAGGAAGGAGATGAAGTACTCCTTACCGGTGTACTGCAGGACAGATTATATATTGTGGAATGGAACAACCAGATAGAGACCTGTCTGGTCACTAAAACAGTGTCAGAAACCAGCTGGCTATGGCATAAAAGATTAAGCCATCTCAACTTCAAAACAATCAATAAGATTGCACGAGAGAAACTAGTGGAAGGATTACCAGAACAAGTCTATGACAAAAGTCACATATGTGAAGCGTGTCAAGCTGGAAAACAGACCAGATCATCTTTTTCAAGCAAATCTGTCCAGAGCTCAACCAGAATATTAGAGTTACTACATTTAGACTTATTTGGTCCAGTTAAACCATTAAACATAAATGGTAGGAAATATACTCTAGTCATCATTGATGATTATTCAAGATTTACTTGGGTAATATTCTTATATAAGAAGAAAGAAACTCTGGAGAAGCTGCCAAATTTTCTCAACAAGATCACCAAGAAAAAGGAAGTTTCTGTTACCACTATCAGAACAGATCGTGGAACAGAATTCCTAAACCAGAAGGTTGAGGAATACTGCAACCAGATGGGCATCACTCACCAGACATCTGCTGCAACAACTCCTCAACAGAATGGAGTTGTTGAGAGAAGAAACAGATCATTAAAAGAAGCAGCTCGTACTATGCTCAATGCAACCAGACTGCCAAAGAAATTTTGGGCAGAAGCCATCTATATAGCGTGTTACACCCAGAACAGATCAATTGTTACCATCAGACATGGGAAGACACCCTACGAGATATGGAACAACAGAAAACCCAGGATTCATTACTTTCGTTCTTTTGGCTGTCTGTGTTACATACACAATAATGGGAAATCTCAATTGAAAACCTTTGATAGCAAAGCTGATCCAGGAATATTCTTAGGATATTCTGATGTTAGCAAAGCTTATAGGGTTTACAACAAGAGGACTCACATTGTGGAAGTAACACCTCATATTGTTTTTGATGAATCTGTTATTAGTGACAGAGAACTAGGTGTTGAACAATCACAAGACCAGAACAAGAACCAGAAAGCAGAAGGTATTCTGCTAGAAGATATTATGTTCTGGAATACATCAGAAGATAATGATGTTGAAATCCCAAACAATGCTGAAGCAGCAAGCTCACAGCAAGGGGGAACAGAACAGACAACACCAGAGAGCAATCATCCAGAAGGTGAAAATAATCTTAATGAACCAGAACCAAATCAACCAGAAGAATCAAGCAATACAAATGGTTGGAATAATGATCAAGAAGAACCAGAAGATGAAAATCCATTTCAAACTTCTCATCCAGAATTTGAGGACCCAGCAAGTGAACCAGAACCAGAGATATCAGAAGAGGAGATATCTAGCAGAAGGAAATGGATTCAAGAAAATCATCCTTCTGAACAGATTGTTGGGAACCCAACAGACAGAGTTAGAACCAGAAGAATGCATGGAGAAAGTGCACTTCTCAGTTGTTATCTATCACGAGCTGAACCCTCTGACACCTATGAAGCACTTGGAGATGCAGACTGGGTCATAGCAATGCAAGAAGAACTCAATGAGTTCAAGAGAAACCAAGTCTGGTATATGGTAGACAGACCAAAACATCAAGGGGTGATAGGTGTAAAATGGGTATTCAAAAACAAACGAGATGAGAATGGAGAAGTAGTCAGAAACAAGGCTAGACTAGTTGCAAAGGGATACAATCAACAGGAAGGTATCGACTTTGATGAGACCTTTGCACCAGTGGCCAGATTGGAAGCAATTAGGCTATTTTTAGCATATGCTGCATACAAGAAATTCAAAGTATACCAGATGGATGTTAAAAGTGCATTCCTTAATGGCATACTTGAAGAAGAAGTGTATGTTGAGCAACCACCTGGTTTTGAAGAAGAAAATCCTGACCAGAGAGTATATAGACTAGCCAAAGCTGTCTATGGGTTGAAACAGGCACCCAGAGCGTGGTATGAAACATTATCAACATTCTTACTGGAATCAGGCTTCAGAAGAGGTTCTGTTGACAAGACACTGTTTGTCATCAAAGTCAAAGAACACATTCTGTTGGTCCAGATATATGTTGATGACATAATCTTTGGATCACAATCTCCCTATCTATGAGACAAATTTGGAGAACTAATGAAGAACAAATATCAAATGTCCATGATGGGTGAGATGAATTTCTTTTTAGGTCTGCAGGTAAAACAATTATCAGATGGTATCTTTGTTAATCAAGCAAAGTACATCAACGATCTGCTAGTCAAATTTGGAATGAAAGACAGCAGAGAAGTTAAAATTCCAATGCAATCAAATGGAAAGATAGATCCAGACCCAGAAGGAAAACCAGCTAACATTACACAATATAGAGGAATTATTGGCTCTCTGCTATACCTTACAGCAAGCCGTCCAGATATCACATATGCAGTTGGAGTTTGCGCCAGATATCAAGCCAATCCTAAAGAATCACATATGGAAGCTGCCAAAAAGATACTTAGATATCTTAAGGGAACAGCT